>JAEANM010011363.1:0-15308 GCA_017656035.1 Myanophis thanlyinensis | reverse complement strand
GGCCGTCTCCATGCTGAAACCAGGCCTGAAGCCCGATTGGAGGGGATCTAAATACAAAGCTTCATCCAGATGCTGGGAAAGCTGTCGTGCCACCACAGTCTCAACAGCCTTCGCTAAAAAAGGAAGGTTGGAGACCGGCCGATAATTAGATAACGAAGCCAGATCCAGGGTTGGCTTCTTGAGAAGAGGTCTCACCACCACCTCTTTCAAGGCAGCAGGCAAGAAACCCTCCTTCAAGGGTAATCCCCTGGAACCAGCCTCACGTCACCTCCTGGGTTGCCAATACCAATCAGAAGGGACAGGGATCCAATAGGCAGATGGTGGCATTAAGGCCACCCAGCAATCTGTCCACTGCATCTGGGGTAACAGAATCAAACTCATCCCAGACAATCTCACCCAAGACCGGCCCCACCTCCCCCTCCAGAGAAGCCCAGTTGGAGTCCAACCCTCCCCGAATCTGAGCAATTTTATCTTGCAGAAAACAAGAGAAATCCTCGGCCTGCCCCTGCAAGGGATCTTCCCGCTCCCTCAATTCAAGAAGGGAGCGGGTCACATAAACAGGGTGGCCGGGTGATTTTCTGCAGATGCAGTAAGGATGGAGAAATAGGAACATCTCGCTGTCCTTATCGCCACTAAATACATCCTCATATGGGATTGTAAAAGTGTTCGGTCAGACTCAGAGTGGCTAGCCCTCCAACCTCTCTCTGGGCGTCTTTTTTGGCTCTTCATCTCCCTTAGCTCCTCGGAGAACCAGGGAGCCAACTGGGATCGATGTCGAGTCAGAGGCCGCAAGGCACGACCCGATCAAGGGCCCCAGCCACCACCCTCTCCCAGGTGGCGACCAAGTCTCCGATCAGGTCGTGTGTAAGTGCCTTGGGAAACGGCCCAAGCTCCGTCAGGAACCTATCAGGATCCATCAGGTGCCTGGGGCGCAACCATTTTGTTGGCTCCACCTCCCTGCGGTGGGGGGGCAGATCGGAAGTCCAACCTAAGGAGCGAGTGATCCGACCATGACAGGGGTTCAATCAAAATATCCCCTAATCCAAGATCACTCTGCCACTGCTCCGAGACAAAAACTGTTTTCGCTTTCCAAGGTTCTAAACTGCAAAATAGTACTATTGTTGCAATTGTTGAGGAAACCCCTAGGTGCAAAATTGTTCTGCTATAATGCTTGCTATGATAATATGTAGTAAAAAGACTGATGTTTGACAACCACTCAGTTCTCTCCTTGTGCCAATAGCTCAGACTTTTGGTTTTGCTTTAAATGGCCAGACAAAATGCCTTGTAGTAGTGCAATTTTTACTACTCCAAGCCCTGCATGGATAGAAGACTCATAGTAACAATATTCTGATGGTTCTTCTAGGTGGAAGGAGGTAGCAGCTCTTCCCTGTTTGTTTTAACATTTCAGGTGTCTGCAAAATGCTTTTAAAGGTTGGGAAGTGTCAATAATATCAACTATCTCCTGGAAGCCACAGATAATGCTACTGTTGTTGGATTGCTGAAAAAAGTCATTGTATCACTTACACTGCTAATGGTAAACTTATCACAAAAAACATTTGGAGACGATGGTAACTTACATCTCCCCCCTTTCCCATGCCCCCAATAGGATGAGAAACTTGGGAATCCATGCGTCTGTGGATCTCATGTTACATCTTTAATTTTTTTTCTTGTTTTCATGATAGCATATTAATAGGGATGCTGTCAGAAATCCAGATGCATTGATTTATGCTATGCATCTCAATGCTGCAAGCTGATTGATTTAGCGATTCTAACATAAAAGAGCATCTTGAAAGAATGGCAAACAAGCCTCAGTGTAATCAACCTGCCATTCATCCTTCAGGTCTTAAAATCTTTCAACAGGAACAGCATTTTAATATCTGGCTAGCTTCTATTAAGATTTTATTATAGGCTTGGTGGAATATTAATCCCTACCATGTGCAGAAATCCATATGAGAACAACTCTATAAATTCCAGCATCAGAGAATAAAAAGCTGTTGATGTATGCATGTTACTCTAGAAATCTAAAAATAAATTTCATTCCAGAAAGAAATTGGGCTAGCATTATAGGCTTCTGAGTTGACAGCAATCTTAAATTTCTGGTCCAGATCTTCTCTGATCTGCTGTGGTACAATAAAAAAAATCTTGTTCCTGCCTCATGAATACTTTGCTGATCTGTGACTCACTTAGAAGTATTAGATGGCAAACAATTACAAATGCTTTTTGAGGCAGTGGTTAAAAATTACTAGTAAGCCAGAATTTAAATACAAATATGTGAAAATTATTCAATAAAAACTATATATAATGGTCAAAATTAAAACAGTGCAAAAAAAATGTTAGCAAATGCTAGAGTGAAGTTGTGTTGTGTCATTAACTTGATTTTCTGTACTCTAAGCAATTTCTATTACAAAAAACATTTTATTGACTTCTCAGCAAGGAATTTTTCTGACTCTAGAAGATTAGCATGTTATTTCTTCAAATTCTACAGAAATTCTAATTCAAAAATTAAGGTGTTTTTTTTAAAGTTGCTGTAATAAAATACATCTCCATCGCAGGGGATGAAGGAGAAATAAAAAGAAAATAATTTAAATTAGTTAACTCATTTCTCAGTCTGAAGTGGGAACATGTTGGTAGATAGAAGGCCTTAAATTCAATTGAATTAATGGACTCCCAATTGGCATCTTGTTCAATCTCTAAAATAACAGAGTTGGAAATGATCTTAGAGATCTTCTAGTCCAACATGTTCAAGCAGAAAACCCTATAACATTTCAGACAAATAGTTATCTAATATCTTATTTAAAATCTTCAGTCATTGGGGTTTTTTTCCTTTTTTTTTATTAACTGCCAGTGTTTCTGACAACACAAGATTCAATATAAAAGGCCAGTGAGGAACAAGTGGACAGATAAGTTTCCATTTAGAATTCTCAACTGATTTAAAGATCAGGTGGCTAGGGAATAATGGGAGTTGAAGTCAAATTCTCCATGTTGCCAGGTTTAAAGAACACTGGTTTAAACACTTTGGCCATTGACAGGATGCCACAAATAGTAATTCTGCCTTTTCTTGAAGGTATTCTACCTTTGCATACAGAGAAACTAAAACAAACAACTTTAGAGCTGGATTCACACAAAATTATGAACTAATCTATTTCAAGGGCTTGCAAATATACATAACCACACAAAGAAACACAAGGTTAAACTGATTTTATTTTTCTGAGAATATAGCTGATTGGTCTTTAATTGAGAGCTAAGCAAATAGTCTGGACCTATAATGAGATGGATGAAGGAAGTCTGGTCCTATAATGAGATGGATGAAGGAAGACAATTTGTTCCTGTTTCCTGTTGCCCTTTTCTATTTTGCTAAAATAGCAGATACCAGGGAGGAATCCATGATACCATGAGAGCTGTTACTAGTCAGAATAGACAATAAAAGGCTAAATAGCTAAAAATCTTTTGACCTGTCAAGCTTCTTATCCAGCTGATTTTTGTAGCTTGTCAAGCTTCTTATCTGTCAAGCTTCTTATCCATCTGATTTTTGTAAAAAATATCTATTCTGAAGATATGAATAAATTGGAAAACATTGTGCTTCAAGTTCCCTAAATCAGGGGCAATAGTGAAATTCAATTTTTTTACTACCAGTTCTGTGGGCGTGGCCACAGGATTAAACATCACCAAGCACAGAATTACCATTACCATTACAACTTCACAATGTAATAAGGGGAGAGGCAGTTTCTGTGAGAAAGGCAATAAAGATTAGGCTAGATTAACCCTGCAAAGTGGGAAAAAAACAAAAGGAGATTTCTTCTAGTAACAGGTTCTCCGAACTGCTTATAATTGTTACCATCAGTTCCATAGAACCGGTGTGAATCAGCTGAATTTCACCTCTGAACAGGGGTCCCCAATCCCTGGTCTGCCTCCCAGTAACCTACTGCAGCCCTTTGGGAACAGGCTGTGCACTCAGCAGGTGAGTGTGCAAGTATGTGAAGCTCTGTTTGTGCAAGCAGCAGGCACGTGTGTGAAAGCATTTCCCTCTGCCACCACCAGTGGTCTGCAGAGCTGGAAAAGTTGGTGATTGCTGCCCTACATAATTACACATTAATCTGGGCCTCCTATAGATTGTGTTGGTTTCTGTCAAAAGTAAAACAGTGAATAGCTGTAACCCATGCTCTTGTTTTGGGTTTTAAATTGCACCTGGAAGCAAACCAGGCATTCAATAGAATTTTCTGGCGTGAATAACAGGAAATTATCTCAGCTCGCTTTCTGGTAAGAGGGTGTTTTGAGACTGGCTGCAACTTCTGTGACAGAAAAAAGAAAGAACAAGGCAGGCAATTTTTTTCAAAATGGTCATATCTTACTCTCAGGTTTCAGGTATGTTCTTGGGGCACAGAATTTGAAATTTACAAATAAAACAGAAAACTATATATGAAATGTGTATGTTAAAGAAAATAAAAAGTACAATATTTTGCAAAATCTTTTGGGGAAAGGAGAAAGGCAAACAAAAAGTGTATTTCTATGCAAGGTTTTCTTCTCTAAACATTTGAAAAATGGTGCAAACATAAAGTTGATAAAAGCAGATAAATGCAATAAAACTGAGATTTGCTAATTTGCTCATTTTTTGGACAGAGAGGGAACTTTTTAATCCTATATTTTAATCCTATATTTCTCCAGGACATACTTATTATACTTAATATATCCTTATACTTAAGGATTAGTAATTTAAGCATGGCAAATGCTTTCTTGCTGTCTTCCATGTTCTTTTTCCTCAACTTCAATCTGCATATTCATAAAGCTCATATGCTATTATTTTTCTTTCCAAAGTAACAGATGTATTGATTATCTGAAGTAGACAGGATCCATTATTTTCGATTTCACTTTTAAGCTAAACACAGTTGCTCAGATGTTCACACCTCTAATCTGATGGTTTAAGGGAACAACAATGCTTGTAATAAAAACCCATTTATTCCTTGCATGCATGCACACAGGTATTAGATGGTTTCCAGATAAATCTTTCTTGGATGGGTGACATTTTCACACTGAATGGATTCTTAATACTGTTTTGCTTGTGTCCAAATCTGCTATGGATTTGGGAACACCACCAATATTAGAACAGATTTGCACTGTGGTTTCATAAATAATTTGTTTAGTAGCTGTATTATGGGGAAAAACATGGCTCTATACACATAAAACCACATTTGTCTGTTCATTTTAGACCATTAAATTATTACTTCACATATTGTGAAGCAAATTCATTATAACACAATCCATGCTAAAAGAATATATGTTAATTGATTATATTTATTGAAGCATCTCTAATGTATATGTTTATTTCATTTAATTCTGAATCATACATGTCTAAAATTGTTTTACTTTATGA
Organism: Myanophis thanlyinensis; assembly: GCA_017656035.1. Lineage (NCBI taxonomy): Eukaryota > Metazoa > Chordata > Lepidosauria > Squamata > Homalopsidae > Myanophis > Myanophis thanlyinensis. Next base: position 9,940 of record JAEANM010011363.1, on the reverse strand, counting down.
TTATCCCATTTTTATACTTCTTGAAATGCTTGAGAAAGCTCAAATGAAATTTTCATACCTCCTTTATTTTTATAGACCTTTTAAATATTTTTAAATTATGCATATATTAATGCCTTAAATTTATCTGTTATGCCATAGTACAACCTACATCAAGCTTCTTTCTCCATAGAAATCTGTCTACTGAGGAGGTTGAGATGAATGCATCTCTGGGTCAAATTAAGTCCAGTTTTTTAGATTTTTATTGTTTAGTTTCATATTTACTTTTTTTTTTAATTGTTAATGCTAGAGCATGATTCTGTTCAGTACTTCAGACAGGCTAAATGGGAACAGCGCTATTCACTGTTTTTACTTTCCAAATTCTAGTGTTTATTTTGTTGTTTGAATTATCACTTGTGTGCTTCAATGAATCAGTATGAGTTCCTGATCCACTTTTGTGAACTACATCTCTAATGGTGGCAGGGGAAGCTACAGTCAACCTCTATGGATACCTATAATTTGAAAATAATTGTGCTAAGATGACTTGAATAACTGAGAACCAGTTGGCGATCTTGACTCACAATTTGGAAAATGTTACCCAAAGAGATTGTTAGCTAATGCCAATAAAATCTTCAGACAGAAATCTTTTGTCTGCTCACCTTGATTTCTACAATTATCCATTATATGCCTCCTCTTTATAGAGTTATCTAATTATGAAACACAGCAAATGTCTTTTACCAGCTTGCTAGACTTTAATTGAATCTATTAATTTACAACTTGACTCCTTTAAGGATAAAGCACAGTTGGAGTTTTTGCAGTTGGAGTACAGTTTCTATGACTTTCATGCATATGAAATGCAGTTTTTGTTAACTATGAGAACAGATTCACCCCACCCCATGGTAATAATTTGTGAGCCTTTTTTTCTCATATTGGTCATATCATTTCACCAGAAAGGAAAATCCCTAAGCTCATGGGAAATACTTTAGAAATCACATTTAGACAATGCTGAAAGAATCTCTCAGAGAGAAAACAAGCACAAGTTCTACCATAACTTACATTTGAAAAGTGGGAAGAAATCAAAGCTCTACTTTCTTTGATGGCAGAACTAAAAGATGGTCCTCAGAAGTAAAGCAGGCCAATTTGTACCCATCACCTTTACAGAATTCAATTTGAAGTCAGCTGAAGCCTATTTCCCTACAGCTTTTTTACAGTACATTTGGGAACAGCAGGCTTTGCTAGGAAACCCAAGGAGAAAGAAAAGCAAACAATTCCACCAGCAGCTGGATGATTTTCTTATCCTGTTCCGTAGCTTATAGGTAAGAAAATGGAACATAGGTTTTTTTTTTATACAAGCTATACAGTTCTCTGATTTGCTTTTAAAAATAAGAGGTTTTTCATTCCTTTTAGCTTTCTTTTTATCTTTTATAATGACTTCTTGTAATATGGCAGTACCTTCAGAAATCACTTTGAGATAATATCATCTTTTTTCTCCTTTTGCAAAAATGCACAAAGTAATAATACTTGCCAGATAAGAACTGCCGACTGTTTATGGCACACTTCCCACTGTGTTTTCCCAATATGAATCTAAGTGCAGACAATAGGAACAAGTATACTCAGTGAAGCTGTTACGTGTGTGACTTTTAAATATGTTTTCTCATGTTTTATAAATAACTTTTGTAGTATAGTTTACATTCAATAGCTGTGATTATTTATCTTTATAAATATAATCACAGCACAAATAATATTAATTTCATTAACAATGTGACCTTCCTTCAAAAGGTGTTTGTGTGTGTGTGTATGTATGTGTGTTTGTGTTTATGCTGTACCTTTATGCTGTACCAAAACTTGTTTGGAATATTCCATTATGGGGACAGTTGGCAGTTTCCAGAAAAGAATTCCTAATTGAAAATTATTTTAGATGTCCTGGGCTAAAATATGGTTCCAGAAAGGAACCTATTCAACATATTGCTATTCAACTAAACCCATGTACAGTATACACAAAACACATATCATAAACCAGACACAGTTTCAAAATGATGATGATTCCTGATTTACATTCCAAAAGCTCAGGTGAACTTTTCCTTTAATTTTAGTAATTCAACCTTTGCCATCAATAGAAACTTTATTTAACAAAAGTATTTTACATGGGGTTACCTGGAAGTCATTGCGACAATAAATATCACCATTGAAAACTTCATTCTGTAACTGTTAACAGTGGTTGAAACCTTGATCTTTGATATTTCCAGAATCATGTTTTTTTATTGAGGAGTCAATTTAAATGTATGTTTTTAATTTTCTTAAGTTCAGAAATATTGTCCTGTATATCCATCCACATGGATTTTACCAGAAATTTTCTGGCGACTATTGCGACATTTTCTTTGTATTTGATTTCTTTAAAATATGTAACTATTTTTTAAAAAATAACACTTAATAAAAATAAAATCATAGTAGCATTATTTATGTGTTAAACCTATTCTTTTGACAGGTATTAATGGTGACAGATATCTCCAAATTGCTATTACTAACTTAAGCACAGAAATAAAATTTCTTGAAAGAATGGAAAAAACAGGGACAGGAGAGAGTGGTTTGAACAATGTTTCAGAGACAGATTATGCAGTTCTTTACTATTCTTTTGTATAGTATAATGCAGCACTTCTAGTGATATCTGATGTCCAGGACAAGATAATAAAGGTCTTCCAGTTATTACCATGCTAAAAATTCTTAGTATTTGTCTCAATTGGTCATGAGGTCATTGGGATTATAAAAAGCTGGAATTTGGGAGACCCACTGGTTCTTAACTTCTGCTTCCTAGTATAAATTTTGCAGATGTAAAATATGAATAAATTGTAATAAAATGATTCACTAGAGACCAAAGTCATATTTTCAGCATGTGTAATTAAAAGAATAATCCAACAAAAAGGACACTGCATGACAATATTCTCTGTGTCACTTTCTGGTTAACTTATCTTAACAAAATGTTTTGGTTGCATTGTTTTTCCAATAGTTTTTTGGTCGTGCAAGCATCTTAAATTCCTGGCATTATTATGAGATAATACTTCTTGAGATAAGGGAAACATTTGTCAATTTTTCTTTTACTGAGCAAGCTAATTGTTTTTGTTTATTAGAAAATAAAGCAGATATTTCTGATGGCAAATCAGCAGTCCTATTTTACTACTCAATAGGAATCAAAACAATGTAATTGTGATAAAAAAACATGATATAATCAAATATGTTTGTGGCCAATTTACTAACCTCGCATTAATGTACCACATGTTGTTTACAGTGACATTAGCACTAGCTATTTTTTCTTCTAATAACTGTTGTCTATGAAAGCTAAACTATAGAAGTTGGCAATGTCAAATGTACTACCATGCAGTGAGGAATTAGCTTGAGATTTATGGGGTTTTTTTTAGCTCAGTTCACTTGTTCCAAAACATTTGGAAGAAAGAAAAAATTCTAATAAGAATATCATCTCATAGCATTTCAGTTTGTTAAAAGACATCTCCTTTTTCTGGTAGTTTTTTTTTTTACACCAATCTTTAAAATGTTCAGCTGTTCTTCTTTTGTTTATCATAGAATCCATAATAGCAATAGGAATAGCACTTAGGCTTATATGGTGCCCCATAGTACTTTACAGTACTCTCTGGGCAGTTTATAGCATATTGCCCCCAACAATCTAGGTTCTCACTTTACCAACCTCCGAAGGCTAGAAGGATGAGTCAACCTAATCCTTTCCTCCTCCAAAACTATCTACAGACAATTGGATTGGGAATATAGTTCACAAAACTACACACCCACAGTTTTTCTGCTTCAGTTTCTAGATAGAGTCCAGAATCTCTGAAAAGGTTTGCTGAACATTGATGATACACAATGAACTTCTGAATTTTGATAACAAAAAAAGAGTCTCCTTTTAATTGCTTTCATCAGGTGGATCATGAAGAGGAAGAAATTGCAAAAGGACAAGGGCGGTGGTGAATTCTCTTTCTAATACTTTTTATTGATGAAAATTATCCAGGATAACAAAGTGAAAACATAGGAAAAAATAATAAAATAATATAACAATAATGGCAAAGACAAAAAGTCAAAAACATGTGATCCTGATCCTAGGTTTTGAAACATGATAGATTTTTCAGGTAATTGATACTTCAGAAAGGAGTTAAAATTAAGCTTCTCCTTTCTCAGTTGCAAATATTGGAGTTTTTGGGGATGGAAGAAATCTTCTATGTACAAATTAGCAGAGTGAAAAATGCCTGCTTGAATATATGGGAAAGGTATTGGTGTATCGGATGAGTTAATGTAAGGTACATCTGTGACCATTATTTATAGCATATTTATCAGGCATTCTATACATTTAATACTTGGCTTATACAATTTGTAATTAACAGAATTCTACTGATATTATGTTAGAAGAGAGAAATCAATAATTGCAATTTGATATTTTTCACATTTACTATTTTGGTCATACGGTTTATATCATTTTTCTGCATTACAGCTTTCTAGAAAAGAAAAGAAAATTCCCCTTCCCATAAGGTTCAGGGGGTTTCTATTCCTAATTCTGCAGGGATTTTGTGTGTATATGTGGTGTAATGTGGCATAGCATGTGTATCTATGTGGGTGAGAGAGAAAGAGAGAGAGAGATTGGATTTTAATATAATTATGCTTAGGACTTGATTATGTATAATTTTAAGGAACTTTTTAAAATCCATTAAAATACGAGGTACCAATATACAAATCTGGGCAAACAGTCAAATAACAAAGAATTGCTCCTGTAAAAAAGTGAATAAATAGGCTTTTTTAGACATTTACTGATCTATAAAGAAGAGGCCAGGTGGACATCAGGAGGTAAAACATTTTGATTCCCGAGGAGCAACAACAGAAAAGAGGCAGAATCCAATTATTTACAATGGAAGACAAGATTGCCAGAAGTCTAAATTTATACAAAAGAGTCATGGAGAGAGGTACATTGAAGTAAATGATTCAAAGTCTCTGAAAATCAATAAGAGAAGTTTATGTACAGGACAAAAAGAACAAAAAAAAAACCCTTGAGTAATATGACTATAAAGATAAATGGAACAGATGGGTTGAATTAAATAATTCAAAAGCAAAAAAAAAAAAGTCTGAGAAAAGAGTCAGAAGGACCAGACAAGTTAGCCGAGCTATTGACATATTGCAGGGATTGAAGAGCTATGGCCTTCCAGATATGGAGGAAATACTAAGAGCCATAGAGGAAGAATCCAACATTTATTGGAGAGGCAGAATTCCCATGGGACAAAAAAGAAAAGTGGGAAAAGATATGATGAAAATAAACTGAATGTCAACAAGTCAGAGTTATTCAAGAATTATTTTAAGTCTGTGTCAATTTTAGTGGATGAAATTACTTTCCTTATAAAGAATAAGTTAGCAATTCATGGTTTCTCCTCTTAATAGAATATAGGCCTTTGCTCAGCTAAGGCTGGTGGGCAGATTGTCCCTCTCTGGACCCAGAAGACTGAGCAACAGTGATCCACATTGTTATCACCATACAGTTAGACTATTGTCACAAGCTGTAATGAGGTAGCATTTGAGGATGACCCAGAAACTACAATTGGTATATAATGAAACTATGTGTAACAGCCACTGGTGCAATACCAATTCTGCAGTCACTGCATTGGTTACTATAGATTTCTGAATTAAACTCAGAACTCTAAGGTGATTGAATCTTTAAAGCCTTTTGCAGATTGGATTCAGGACAATTCAGGAACCATGACCTCAAAACTCATAGTGATCAATTAAGAAAACAAAAATAGAACACATTTTATCGTGTATGCAAGGCCTAGTATACAGATGATATTCATGTTATCTATTCTTGGCTACAGACTCCAGCCCAATGTATTTTCAGCCTCTAAACAGGTTGGATCTTACAGATCCAGAAAGCTCCAGACAGGAAAATAATGCCATCACAAATAGTTATTACTAAATGCAACTGATTACCAAACATTCAACAACATTTCAAAAACTTTCACTTATTCATCTTCTGTTTCAAATTATTCAAATTTTGAAATGCAAAGAAGAGGATTTTTTGTCATACTTGGTAGACACATAAAAATGTTTTGAAAATTTGGAGTCAAATTCATACATTAATTTAGCAGATTTTAAAGAATAATATACAAATGAAGTCAGAGATGTTTCTTTTAGGATTGATTGACAAAAACTTGAAAAAAAACCTCATGTAACTTTGTTTTTATATACAATAACTACAGCATGATTTTTATATGTACAATAGTGGACAGATTTGAAAATACCCACAATGAAAGAGAGGCTGCTAAAGATAATGAAGTTTGTTCATGTGGCAAAATTGTCAGTTTTGATTAGGTAAAAGATTACGATCAATTTCAGTGTTGATTAGAAACCACTCTGGACTTTTTACATAAAACAGAAAAAAAAATATGACAATAAAATTTAAAAAAAAAACTGCTTTAACTTTAAAATAAGAGATCAATTTACATTTATACAGTACTTAAAATTGTGATAGTAAAAAATGAAAATCATTTATTTATATATTTTTTCTTCTAAACTTTTGGCTTTCTTCTCTGTCTTTTTTTTTACTTTTTATTTTTATTATCTTTTAGTTTCTGTTAGTTTTTTATCTTTTACTGTAAAATATTAATAATAGTTATCTAAAATAGAGTGATATTTACAAAACTGAATGTGTTATTGAAAATATTGGTCCTAATTCTAGTTTATAATCAGGCAAACATATTGCACAGTTGATGGATATTTATCAATATGCTATTTATCCCATTGGCTTACTCATTTAGCTTTTATATCTAAATAAGATCATATATGAAAGTCACACTTGTATCTATTTTTCTGGGTTACAATTCCTGAAGAGTCCTTATTAGTGCTTGATTGTAGGCCAGATATTGATTTTACCAGTTTCTTGTAACAGAAAGCCAGTTAGTCACTTTTATTCATCAGCATTGTACAGGCAATTGTATCTATACAAGACTTTTCAATATGTGCAGTGACTTTAAATTATATTGTTATAGATTGATTTAAAATGAGGTTAGACAGTATCATGGAGATAGGCATATTCGCAGCTAGCACATCAATAGCTATTAGCCATGTCTCCTATTTCATGTTCAGGAGACACCAGGTCAATAAATTCCAGTTGCAAAAAGCAACAGTAGGAGTCAATTATTATTTTTATATGATATTCATGAACTCCCAAGGCCAAACTATGGTGCAAGATAGGGACTGATTCTAACATATAAGGATTATTTTTATATTCTTATTTAAGAATCTGTAGAGCAAATACAACCATCACAATTCTTTCTGAAAAACAGAAGTTCGAAATCTATACTCAAAGGTCATAAGAGTTCTCCACCAAGATTTGGTGCATCCCTGGGAATCCTTCTTCATTTATCACTAAATACAGTCCAATGTTATTTGCTCTTGAATTTGATATCAACCAGTTAAGAAAAGGCTAATTGAAAGGTTACAAATCTAAAATGGGTAGTGTGAGAAAATAGAAATTGACCAACCAAAAATATCTAGAACAGCATTTAATTAATAGCTGGGGATCAGTTTACATTTTAAATTCCATCTTTATGATTTTTTCTCAATGTGCCTCATGAAAGCCAACTATTTGCTTACATATAGCTGCTTTCAAAATTTTAACCCTTTTTTTTCTATACTGTACTAAAGATAATAATGGCAAAAGTTATTCTATCTTCCTTCTGCATTTGGTAGGAACATTTACATGGTAGTATAAAATCTCTACCAAAAAGATTTACTGATTTGGTATTACTAATTTTAATTATTTTTGCATAGAGTGTGTTTACTTCTTGATTTTTTTATTGTTGGATTGCTCTAGTCATATTCAGCTGCCTTTCTGGCAACTCATCTACTTTTTGAGTACTGCTACTGGCATATCCCACAAGACTAAAAGTAACTCTCAAATCAAAAGAATTTGTTCTCCTTGGCTGTACAGCCTTTTAGCACTAGTCTTGCATGATCTATGAATCATAAACTTGCCAGTATCTGGGATTTAGAGGGAGATTTGGTGTAGGAGAGAGAACAAATTCTTAATTGAGGATGCATCCCATGAACAGCAGAACTGATTGGAACAGATGGCAAGCAGATTGGTCATTTTTTCTCCTGGGGAAATTTAAAAGAAGGTTTTAAAGAAAAAATAATTTTAGAAATGCAGAAGGATAGATGTACGTGATAGTTAAGGAATGTTGGTTTTTATAACAAATGTTTAAAAGGTGATAAAAAAAAATATTGGAAAAACTCCAGAAAGTGTTATAGTGACATTTACAGATATCAGCTGTATATGAAGATAGTGACAAGAATGAATATGCATCAATTGCAGCCCTGCTAAACAAAAATTTGACTGATATTTACAGGTATACTGAAACACTATAGGAACCTATGAAGTTTGACTGGTTACTAAGATTCTGAAATGTTATCACCAAAACATAGCCCAAATTGTAATGAATAAAGAAAGGAATTATAAATTACATGATCTGGAAGATAGAAACAAAAGAATTTTAAAATGTGTAACAGGAATATGTCTTACAACATTGTCCTCTAAAGTTTCATTTAATGACATATTGATGGAACTTTAAGGTAGAATGCCTTCGAATTAGTTGAATTAGAAATGTATTTTGATAGAGGACCAGCTATCCTTTGACAAAATTCTCACACACCTTTTCCCAACATTTTTCTTAATGAAAGATTTTTAAAAATATTATTTTGCAAATACTCTGAATTTTGTGGCATTAAAGACATATATTAGAAAATATGCATTATCTGAAATTTATGATAGTCTAGAAATTGTTCAGTTATTCTAACATGTGGGGAAAATATACAGCTATACTGGATTTTAATTGAATTTTAACTGAAAAGTTATGCCTGTGAATGTGAAAAGTTATGCCTGTGAATGTGATTTCGCCCAAAATCATGGGCATAAAGATACAGAATTAACTATGGACTTTATGTGCAAAACAAAGAGATTAATTGACTCTAGTTTTTGGCAGCATATTTTACTGAATACTATTTAAGATAATCCTCAACCTTTCAGTGTAGTCTTTTAAGAAATGGGTGAGAACATTAGAAAAGGAAAAATTACCTCCAGTGTCACACTGAACAATCAGGGAAGAGGAACTATTGGCCATCTGGAGCTTCCTGAACTAACAACACCCTCAGTTCCCAGTTGAGTGAGCAACATGGGTATGAAAAATGAAGCATTCTGATAACTACAATTCAGAAACATATGGAGGATACTGGTTCCCACTTTTCTTTGCAAAGCTAATGTATAAAGATTTGGTGGTAAAATAATTATACCTAATTATTTCTTGATATTGTGGAAATTACAGCAGCAGACATTTTTAAGGTAAGAAAGAGGACTTATTAATACAAACATATCAATTTTCAGGATAAGTAATAAAATAAGCTAGCAACTGCAGAAATTGAAACATATGTCTCCAAAAAATTCCTTGATGTTGGCAATCTAATAGACCATCACCCAAGATTTCTAAGTTTATCATTAAAATAAAGTAAATATTAATCAGGCTGACCAACATCACAAGTGCTGCATAAGATACTTAATAAATCACAATGCTAAAGGCATGTTTAGAATCATAGAATGCAAGAACTGGGCAGAATCTGAGAGAATTAGTTAAAATCCTTGCTGAATTCAGGAATGCACTATTATAGCATCTGTCAAAGCTGAAATTTCCTTCCTTATAATTTGAATCCATTGTTTCTTGTATTGTCTTCCAGAAGGCTGGGAACAATTCTGTTCTGTCTTCTACATTATGAACCCTCAGATACTTAATCATCAGGGGAGTTAGGAGTGGGAGGTACCGTGCTGCGGTGGTTCTCCTCCTTCCTCTCCGGCCGCTCGCAGTTTGTGTTGGCGGGGGGCAGAGGTCGACCTCGAGGCCCCTAGTATGTGGGGTGCCTCAGGGGTCGGTTC
>JAEANM010011361.1:0-15310 GCA_017656035.1 Myanophis thanlyinensis | reverse complement strand
ACAGGATTAACCCTGTAAAGTGGGAAAAAACAAAAGGAGATTTCTTCTAACAACCGGTTTTCCAAACTGCTTAGAAATTTCACTACAGGTTCTAGTGAATCTGCTAGAACCTGCTGAATTTCACCTCTGTACCTACCTGTCTATCAACTATCTATTTCTGTCTATCATCTACCCAATTTAGACAGCCACCTGTCTCATCACTAGGACAATTCTGGGCAACAGACAGTGAATTAAAATTTTAAAACAACAGCAAAGAATCCAAAATAATGTAAAAAAAAAGGAAGTATCAATGGACACCTTATAAAATATTTCCAATTTCCCTCATACACACACAGCCAAAAAATCCATTTAATGAGTTAACAATATATTTCTCAAATATTTTTTCAGCTTTGAAACAGATCTAATGTTTGTATAGGGGCATTTTTTAAATAAAGTATTCTTTCTGCCAATCTATATATCTCAAAAATAAGAGCTGTTGTAGAATTGTCATGTTTGTGTCTTTTGTATTGATGTCTCCTGAAATAATTGATTTTAAAATCAAAGCCATCTGGTACAGTAATTGTGGCAGATTTCTTAGTTCCTGAAAATTTTCCATTACTTATTTTAGTGTCATTATCAGTTATTTTCAAGACGCAGATCCATTGATGACATTGATGATCCACCCCCTTTATATGCTCCCAAATTGAAGTGCTACAGAAATGATTACATGAGTATGTTGAAGATATTAAAATCTATTATATGAAAAACTGTAATAAATTTGTCAATCTTCAAGGCATCACAAGGTTCTTTTTAGAAATAACTGATGTAGTATTCTGTTCTTGTTTGTTTTACAAATAATCCCCATGGCAAATATTCTGGAATTTCGTACAAGAGAACTCATTGCATATTCATAAGTGATGCCACCCTGTCATGATTTGTGATTTTGAAATCCATATTTGATAAGCATATCATTTAAGCCTAATGATTGGAGCCAGAGGTGTGTGCACCTAGGTCTGTTCACCTGTGCACAGTGAAAGGAAAATTACAATGATGCAAACTCTGTCTTATATACTTGCATCCAGTAGTATTTAAATCACTGGATGTAAGTACACTGAAGATTCCTATGACTTGAGTGTAAAGGAAAATAGTAATGAGCTGGGATCTAATATCAGTCAGGATTCCATCCTTATTTTGCATGACAGGAAAAAAAATCAGCAATACTATTTTTAAAGAGAAATGGTAGTTTTGAGCTGCCTCTCACTGTAAAATCAACCTGCTGGCAAATGCTTTTATATCACTGTAGATGCAAGGAGAGCACAGTGGCTCACATGGCTAAGATGCTTGGTTGATAATTAGCTAGTCCATGTTCAAGATCCAAGCACTGCTGCGTAGCAGGTGACTTCTGCCATTTGCTCCAGCTCCTGCTGATATAGTGGTTTGAAAGCAAATGATTGCAAGTAGATAGGTAGGTACCACTTCAGTGGGCACACACTAACGGGAACATGAAATGAGCCCCCAATATGTATGCCCCCCCCCAGGCAATGGTGATGTCACCAGCTAATCCTTTCAACCCAGAAGCATCTTAAGTGCTTCCAACACGAATGGGATGGGGAGACACACAAATAGACACACACACCCCATATTCCACTTGTTTCTAACCTGATGCCCACCAGATGTGATGCATAACAGCCATGAGCACTAGATGTTTTGGGAGTGGCATTAAACACATTTGATGGGGAGTTTAGAGAAAGATGGGATACAGGGTAAAATTAAATTGTGCCTATGCATTGATAGAAGACATCTGCCAGCAACTTGCTACATTCTCCGTGCTGTGTTGTTGCTCTACCCAACAATTTTTTTTTTGTTACTTTGCATGTCACTCCAATCCTTTTAATCTAATTTTCCATGCCTAATGTGGATTGTTCTGTAACTGTTCAGTTCACAGCCACTTAAATCCTGAAATTCTCTGGTGCTTAGCCAAGTCTGGGTGCAACCTGATCCAGAGGAACCCAGAATTCTTCATAGGAATGAAGCCTCTGGGAAATCCTTCATTGGAAGATGTGCTCACGAGGCACCACCAGCTAAAAATTACAACTCTTCTTGCTTTACCTTGCTATTCTATTTATAGCAACCCACATCTGTTTTGAGCTGAAAGGATCATCATGTGCATTTCCACTGTGTCACCAGTGAGACCTTTTAGTTTGCCCTTGCTATGAAACAATAAACTTGTTTAGTCTATTAAAAAGCTGGTGTGGCGTGACTTAAGCTGCCTGTAAAATGGAGTTCAAATATGTATCGCACCTCATGGACATGGATTAGACATTAATTCAAATGCTTCTCAGCAAAGCTTTTACACGTAGTCCTTGTTTAGTAACCAGAATTGGGACCGCCAATGTAGTCACTAAGCAAAGCAGTCTCTATGCGAAACTGCAACTGGACTTACGATTGCACTTCTGCTTTTTGTTTTACAGATCCAAGAAGATCACAAACACAATGATTGGCTGTACAGTTACTTTTCTGTCATTGTCAAATATGTGAATTGTAATTAAATGAAGCAATCACTAAATGAGGACTGCCTGTATTATGTTCTAGCATGTACTTCTAACATGGAGAAATTATCACAGGTGGCAACAGCCCTGACTGCTCCTCATTCTTGATGGAGTGAGTTCTATGGACCATATGGACTGCCATGACCCCCCCCACACACACTGGTTTACCTCCCTATAAGTATTATCATCGCTTCATCCCCAAAGATGAAGATTCACTGCCAATCTTCCCAACTTCTGTAACTGGGATTACGCTACCTTCTCTCTTGACTCAGGCAGCCCTAACTTCACTTTATTCACAAGATGTTATGGAGACTGAAGAACCTTCTGTTCTAACCCTTTAAGAATTTTCCAACTAGTTTTGCCATCTTTTTGGAAGCAATGTTTTAGGCATAAGGAAAAGCTTATATGAAGTATATATGAAGGACAGTATACTTATAGAAAAGAAAAAGGCAAAGGAAAATGATTGTGTGTCATCAAGTTGTTGTCAACTCCTAGAAATCATATGGATATACTTTCTCCATGACTGTATATCCGTAACCTGGTCCTTCAGATCTTCCAAAAGTGCATTCATTGCCATTATGTGTCCATCCAACTTGCTGTTTGTTGTCCTCTTCTTCTTTTTCCTTCTACCTTCTACCTCTCCCAGCACCAGAGCTTTCTCTAGGTCTTCGCATAATGTGTCTGAAAGAAGAATAATTTGAGCCTGGTCATTTGTGCTTCAAGGGAGAAGTCTGGGTTGATTTGTTTAATGATCCATTTGTTTCCTTTCCTGGATATCCCTGGTATTTTCAGGAGTCTCCTCTAATACAGAAGTTCAAAAGCAACAGTACTCTTCCTGTTTTTCTTCTTCTTCGATGTGCAGTTTCACTTCCATAAAACATCAGAGAATACCATGGCTTCCACAGTTCTGATCTTTATAGGTAGAAATACACATTGTGGCATTTGAGTCTCTTTTCCAAGGCCTTTGTGGCTACTCTAACAAAAGCTACTTTGTGCTACATTTCTTGATTGCTTCTCTCTTTACCTTTGATGGTTGATCCTAAAAGGCAGAGATAGCATCAATTTAGTATAGTCACTGCCAATTCTAAGGCTGCTTGTTGTACTGATTGTCATTAGTTTGGCCTTCTTTGTATTTAATTTTAGCTTGGGGTAACTATTGCTACAGCTGTGATAGGATGAAGTAGCAGCTGTTCCATTTGGGTTTGGGTTTAGCTAGAAGCCAACTGCAGTGCCTGAGTTTGCACCATTGCCCCTTTTCTTCTTGGGTCATGTCTTTTAAAGCAAACCTACCTAATCACAATGTCAGCAAAGATAAAATTCTAATTGTTTTTCTGCCATCTACTGGTCCCCCAGATTTTTGCAGCCCAGATCTTGCAGTCCTATAAATTGTAAACCTTCTGCACACAGAAGTCTTTTAAACTGAAAGTCTTTTAATTAATTACATAAATAAAGGTAAATATACAAGTAGTCTAATTCATAGAAAACAGCCATCTGTGAGCAAATGGATTTCAAGAGCAATAGCCTTCCAAATACCAGCTGCTAAGGAGGGGACCCTATTTTGAAAACTGTTTTGCTTTCATGGACTGCCTCTACCCAGAAAAAAAGATTCTGGAGTATAAAGGAAAAATCTTCGCATTTATTAGAAGAAGTAGAGTTTGTCTTTTTGACTGTGAGTTCACAGAGAAGGAGGCCCCACTAAATCAATGTTCTCAAGAATGCAGAGCATCTTACAGTATGATAGCTACAATAACAAACCTCTGTTTGTTGCTGCTACAGTGCTACACTGGTGCAAGAGCAGGCTGAATGACACTGTAAAGCCCTGGTGAGAAAACAGGATGGCTTTTTCCCCACTGCTATCCAGCCATCCTTGATTTGCCAGTGTGAACTCTGCTGCCACACTGCTCATCTCCATCCCGCTTCTATGACAACTATTCTAAATTACTGCTGAACGTCACTGTCTTGATTATCTGTGTGCCATGCACAAAGACAACAGAGGTACAAGGTTGCCAACGGAGCAGACTTGGTGCTGTTGTGTGATTCTGACAAATCGCAGTTTAAATTTAGTAGCCACAGATTAATTCCACCACTCCACAGTGTGTATAAGTTAGCTACACACGTTATTTTGTGGTACATTGTAGATGTATGCTTAGGACAAGGTTTCATTGCACAGCAATCACGGATGTCAGAAAAGGAAACCTTAAGACTAAAACACACCACTTCTATGATTCTTGGGAAAATTCGAAGGACCACCAGGATAGCAGAGTTTATGTTTAGTTCTTTGAAAAGCCAGCAGGATTGGAACAAACAAAATTGACCCAGAATTCACAGGGCGCTGGATATATTTCCTTCAGTGTGAAACAGCCCCTTGGACTGCTAAAAGTCATCTGGATTTGCCTCTGCTGTTAACAGTTTAACCTTGCAAAAGCTACTGGACCCAATGGGCTCAAAGGGAGGAATGCTATTTTATCATTTGTACAGCTAAGCGCAACTCTTATAGGGCTGGGGATGAGATGAGGGCAACTTCATAGGCAAGAAGCAGAGAAATAATGATGCTTCCAGGGGATATTTGTATTGGGAGTCAGTAGCCTGGGGAAGAAAACTGCAGCTCGATCAGCCAGTTATTAAAGTCTAATTTGCTCATCTGAAGGTACAGATTCCTTCTGGAACATAAATAACAGCACATCCACTTGCAATTAAGTAAGACCCCCGTTTGCCGCACAGCTGAAACAAATTTCCACCTCTTTAACTGGAAAGAAACGATCAAGGAGAAAGAAACGACCGTCGGAAGCGGCCAATCGCCGCGATTGCCGAATTGGGCGGGAGGCAGGGGGGGCTCCTCCTCAGCCAGCCTCGCCGCCAGCCCTGGAGTTCTTGGCGAACTGAAAGGGGAGGGGGAGGGGAGGGGAGGGAAGGACCACCACGCTCAGCGCGGTACTTTCCATGCGCGGAAAGAAAGAGGCGGAGACCACCTCCATTCGCTACGTGCAGAGTGGAGAGTCCGCACTGCCTAGCAGCGAGGAGCGGGAGTCTGTCTGTCTGTCTCCCTCCCTCCCTCCCAGGTGGGCGGGAAGAAGAGGGGCCGGTCGGCGCGAGCGGGAAGGCAGCTGCTCAGGCCGGGAAACCCGCCGCCTCATACGCTGGAGTTCGGAGGGGAGTTGGGTGCAGGCGGGCACGTCGGGAGGTTAGGGGAGAAGGTTGACTCAGCTCAAGCTGGAAGAGTTAAGGTCATACTTTCCGGCCGCGGCGGGTAAACGGCGCCCGCCAAGCAGGTTGCCAAACCACGCGCGGGGCTGAGAGGGTTTTTTTTTTCCCCCTCACGTATTCTTACATTCTACCGTTTACCTCACCCTCCCACCGGGATTTCTCCAAAATAACAGCAATTTGGGACTGGTTTTTATTTTCCCCCACCCCCCCGCCTCCCCTCCCGGGCTGGGCTTGGTTTTGGCGCGGCTGCTGCTGCTTTCAAGTGCAAACACGCACACGCGGTCCGGAGACGGTCCCGGTCTCCTCGTCTTTCTCCGCCCTCGGGACGCGACCGAATCGCGCGGCGCGCTGGCTGTTTCGAAGCCGAAAATAAAGTTAGGCACAACGTGAAACCTTTTTTTTTTTCTTCGGTTTATACGACCCACTGTCCAGTCTTGCAGTGTGTTTGGGGTTATTCTTAAAAATGCAAATGGCAGCAGGGAGCAGGGCAAAGGGAACCTTAGCTGGATGGTAACCAGGGCACTAGACGAAACTTTTCCCTCCATTCTCAGCTTACTGAAATCCTTTACATTCAATTTCTCCTGTCTGATTTAGCCAGGGAAACGAACAAGAATTATGCGGATGGAAATATACTCCGATGCCATTGTTCTGGCATGCACGTGCAGACACACTAGAATTAATCCCTTGCCTATCCTGTTCAAAATCTCCCACATCATTTTTAGTTTAGCCCTTTCAAAATAAAAATTGGGTGGGTGTAGCATGCTAGTCTATTATCTTCTGGCCCACTACCATATGGCTCTAGTTTTAAAATGCTGTCAGCGTTTTGTTTTGTTTTGTTTTAGGATATGACATCATGTACTTATATTACAGGTCAAGTCTTGCCTACTTATCACAACCGCAGTTGCTGTTTTAAGATGCCTTTTTCTATAGGAAACAGCATGAACAACCTCAATGCAAATAGCATTTTTAGTAATTTCAGATCTCCAATGCTTGTTCACTGTAACTTCAAGAACAGGTGAATTTAATTTCTTTGTTATATGTGCTTATGTGTACACATGTTTTTCTGTGGTGGATTATTTACATAAACCTTCTCAACAAATAATTTCACAGTGATGTACACTCAAGTCTTTTCATGTGAAAATAAATCCTACAGTGATTACAATATGGAACTGGTTTCTTCAACTTAGTATTTTTCAGATATTTTGACCATATTGGCTCAGAATTCTTGAAATTGTAATCTTAACACATCTGGAGGACAGAAAGTTTGGGAAAGCTAGCATACAAAATGTATAAAATATGGCCCTTATAAAAAATTATTTCATGGCAGCTACATTTCAGAAATGCAGTTACCTTATGCTAAACACATGCATTACTACTATTTCAAAAAAAAATTTAAACAACTCTTACTAGTTAGAAGCTTGTAATTTGATGCATTGGTTAATAGAAATTTTAGTTAAATTTTCTATATTGTTGGAATTTTACTAATTCTCTTTCAAAAATTATTTTGGAAATAATTGTTTAAGTAGTATAAAGGAAAGTACATTGCAGAGAGCTGAGATGAAAGCAATTTAGAAACTAGAAAGCAATGAATTAATGTCTTATTAAGAGGGAAAATAATGATAGTAGCAGAGTCTTGTGTATACTTCTATATCGGCTTGATAAAATTCCATCAATTCATTACATGTGATCAAGCCATTGAAGAAAAATACATGAAGGATCAAGCAATGGCTTAGTCTTGTAGAGAGTAATAAAGATTATTAGATTAGATTAGAATTCTTTATTGACCAAGTGTGATTGGACACACAGGGAATTTGTCTTTGGTGCATATGCTCTCAGTGATATAAAAAGAAAGGTACATTCATCAAGAATCATAAGATACCACACTTAGTCATATCTGGATGGAGATATGCATGAATGCCAAGCTAAAGCAGCTAAAGCATTTTTTAAAGTCCCAAATAAACAGGTGGTATATTGAAGAAGCTGAAGTAGCTGCCTCCCTAATTCACTGAATTATGAGAAGAGGAAGAGGGTACAGCACAATCAGACTGGTACAATTATGTCATTATATCCCATATCAACAAAAGTAGTTTTCTCTTTCCTGCGGATTCGATTTCCTGGTCTGGTTTACCTTCTGGGACTGCCTTAATACTAGCTGCAAAAATATTTCTTTGCTTCAGACCTCAAAATGATAGCCTGGCCTCACAATCTTTTTTTTTTTTTTTGAGAATGCAAATTGGGACCTGTAGTTGTCCAACAAATCTACACCTGTAAAAAGAGATAACCAGGGAAAGTGTGTTTAATGTATTTTAAAATGCATCACTTTTGACTTAAGAGCTATGTAACGGCAGATATTCTAGATGCTATTAGAAGGCATTGAATTTGTATCTTCCATTTGGGAAAGTCTTGGCAATCTTATTTGAAATGCTCTGTGACGTCCCCTAAAACCCATTTTGCCAGTGTAATTATCTACTGCTTTTAGCTGGTAAAGTAATCATCTCTATTTGAGATATGCTGAACTGTCCTGATATGACAGTGGTCTTTTGGAAGAATAACCTGAATTTGCATCACTTCTTTTATTTTCTTGATATCAACAAATATATTATTACTATAAGCCACAGGTAAATCAGACTTTCAGAAAATAATGTTGGTATATAATCAATAAAGTGTCTGCATATGTCCATCATGAGACAGATAATCTAACCTAAATATAGTTTCTTAAAAGAAATAATGCTAGAAAAGAACAAGGAAATGTTTTCTTAGGATATTTAGGCCATATATGATTACCATTTTTCCTACTAATTCTTTTCTGTTAATTTTTTTTGTGGTGGCTCTGCTTATAGTTCCACTGGGAACATTTAGTTGGCAGGCAAGGAAGAAGAGTCTTTTCAGAGATGATTCTCTGAAAACTTTTCAGATCAAGGACCACACTCAGCCTCTGAGTGACATGCTAGAATCACTCCAAAGAGTGTGTCAGGCCAAGAAAGTAAATGGTCCAAGATAAAGACTAATTTGATTAAATTAATTATGGACAATTAGGATTACTTACTACGTTTTTAATCATTTTCCCTTCCTATCATAACAAAACTTGGAAGGGCCTGGGGCTTTTAGAGTTTGTTTATGGTCCTTAAGCTGCAAATAATGTGTAACTCCTGATCTGGAACTCCCTGCGCATGTAGCATTAACCTGCTTTTAGTATTACGTTAAAATAAATGAGCTGATCAAAGGATTGGACATTCCTGTGTGTTAAATGCCACTGTTTTTTGTGCTGTTGTATGATTTTGCTGAATATGATTATGTTGTACTTTATGTAAACTATGCTCTTAGTAACTACTAATTATTAATAGTTTTTTAGTATTCTTATAAATAAGTACCAAAAACATAAATTATCCTTGGGGTCCTTCTACATCCCATATTTAGAAAATAAAAATTTTGAAATCCCATTAAGACAGGCTTTTGTATTGGATTCTCTAGAGAGATATCACAGATGTCATTGGCCAAATATTGGGGTTTCAAAAAAAATTTCAAAAGTGCAAGATATTCTGTAATTAGGAAGGAGTAAGCTCCCTGTCATTCACTTATTTACTATAGGTGATTAGGATATTAATTTTAAAAATACTAGTAAGCTATAGCTTAATATAAATGTTTATATTTTAATTTTTATAACATTCTAGTATTTAGTCCTGACCACTCCTGAAGCATGTATAGACAATTAGAAGGTAGATAAAAATTTGAGGTCAATACTTTTAGTTGACCAGTGACAATTTTAATCAGAGGAATGATAAATAATGTTCAACATCACTTGAACTGAATTTCTTCAGTTATAGTCCTTTAAACACCCCAAAATGTAATCTACTGCATAGATCATGATAATCTAACAGCAATAACATTTGCATATAGTAAAAGGATTCTACCAAGGTATTCAT
Organism: Myanophis thanlyinensis; assembly: GCA_017656035.1. Taxonomy (NCBI): domain Eukaryota; kingdom Metazoa; phylum Chordata; class Lepidosauria; order Squamata; family Homalopsidae; genus Myanophis; species Myanophis thanlyinensis. The sequence goes on along the minus strand of JAEANM010011361.1, from coordinate 5,655 downwards.
GCTTTTTTCCCTTCGAAATACATAAATTGATACTAGATTTTGGATCGAAGTCTGGTAGACTAGATTAGGCTGAATGTCTTTGGCTTTCAAACCTTAGTTTCTGTATAACCAGATTTACTTACTTTCCCATTATAGATAAATTTGGAGAGTCATTTCAGTGCTGGCTATTCTCTATTGAATCATGTTTACATAGATTATCACATGTCTGAAAGTTTTGAAACAACATAACAAGCAAAGTTGAAACAACATAGTTTTGTTGCATAAAATTAATTCTAGATCTCAAATATACGTTGATTACTCACAAATTCCCAGAATAAAAAGGGTAAGTTAAAAGGCAGAATCAGGAAACTTGCTAAAGCAATTAAAGAAAGGAGGGTTGGAAGGTGGGAATTAAAAAGTTTTAATCTGGCATCAAAAAACATAAGTAGGTATCAAATGAAATTATTTTGGATGACTATTGTGCAGCTAAAGTACCACAGTTGAAAACGTTACAGTTTTCATCTGTTTGAACACAGAAAGCAGAGAAATCCATAGAAAGAGTTTGTCAAATATCTCTATGCATATGTTGGAAAAAATAACCTTGACACTCTTTGGGTCCCACAACATAAAGCAATTTTAATTATTGAGCAGGGAAAAGATCATCAAGAAAAGTATATTGATAGTAATATTGTTACAAGTGTGATGTTAATTCTAGTTTCTTATTCAACAACTAAGTATCCATATCCTTAAAAGAATCCATATCCTTAAATCCCTTTTTAATGAGGACTAGAAGGGTCAACTTTGGTTAGGTTTTTGTTTTTCTTCAACTTGCTAAATTCTCATGAGATTCCTACCATTTTTTTCTTGAATAATTATTACTGTATAAGATATATTTTATTAGTACTTCCCTTCTGTGAATTTCTTAAGTTGACTTATAAGGACTTTGCACTTTATTCTGTGCCTTCATGGGGAAACATTTTTCAATACTTCATATCTGTTGTCAGGCATTTGAAGAAATACCTATCATGTCCCCAAAACAAGGAATGATCCATTATTTTCATAAAACTAATAACTCATGACTATTTCTGCAATGCAAGTTATGCTGAACACTTGCCTAGTGTCCGGATGACTAAAGAATAAATGTTGATGTATTGAAAGATTATTAGCAGAATCATTTGATCTAAGCTAGTAATTGGCAATTGCAAGATAAAAATAATTACATATATGTAAGAATGAAATAATAACCTATAAATATATAGAGCAGTTTTCTCATTAGGTATGGTTTCTCTTTTACAGGTCTTTGTATCTTCCTATTCTTTTCCCATTCAATCCTAAAACAAGACTCAAATGCAAAACCAGTAAAGGGAAGTTAAGCACAGCTGCAAATCCGATCAGTGCTGCCCTGGCAGGCAGGCCTGCACAGCTGGGAGCTGGAAATGCTCTTTTCCAAACGCAAATTGATACCAAATGGAGTAGATGGAAGGAGGCCAATTACAACGCATGCCGCCCGTTAGATCTCAAATAAGAACTTAGGAACTAGGAGCATCACCCAATGACTGAGCCTTACTCAGAAATTTCAGTTTCAATGTGTGTGTTTTATAAACTTTTTATAAAACGCTGAACTTGACTTTGTAAATGGTGACCTGGTTCTTTGAGAATTTGACATAATTCCTCACAGTCAGCAAGCCCACAAAGAGATTACAGACCTAAAAGACCTATTTTGGCAGGGAATCTTGGAAGCTGGAGTAAATTCATCTGGATAGCAGCACATAGGGTAAGGGTGCTTTAAGTTATAAATAATTAAAAGCTGCTGTGAGATTGTAGCTAACAGGGACTTCAGTTACTTGAGATTTGTCGAAAGAGACAGAAAAAGAAAGTGTCAGAAATGATTTTCTTCTTGCATTTTAGCCTTTGATGGAAATGAAGGGGAAAGAAACAGTATTCATGTTTTTGGCACATGGAGCAGCAGAGCTATTAACACTAACAAACCCCACACATAGCAAAATTCCCAAATCCTGATATAAATGTCGAGTGAGCTTCCTGCAGTGTAGGTTTATTCTCAGTGATGTTATATAAGTTTAGAAAAAATACCTAAAGATTAAGGAGCAGGTCTTTAGCAAGTCCAAATAAACAAGATTCACAGAAGTCAAAGAACAATATTTCTTATTGTGAATATCCCAGAAATTAGTCATAAGTTTTTAAATAGTTATTGAATGTGTCCTGATAAATTGAAGAACAAAGTTGACTAAAGAAGTTTCTCCCCATCTAAAAAAATAAAACCCACAAACCTGGGTTTCTGAGATTTTCTGTCTTGTGTTCATGCAAAGGAGAGAGTTAATCTCCACAATACCACAAAGAAGTTTTATTCCATTGATATATTAATGACAGGTCAAAAGAAACTACAAAGTATTTGAAAATTCTTACCTTTAACTCATGAGTTTTAAGACACTTGCTGTATTGCTACTTTACGTCTAGCTCATTCAAAACACACTTGCCACAAAAACTAGCTAAATATTACATCAGGGTATTGCTTTTAATAAGAAACAAGACAGTTTCTGTGTTTGTAAGAAAATTAAGTGAGAAGTCTGCAAAAAACGAGTGCCATGCTCTACTTCTATAATTCCATCTTTCCATCAGTACATCAAAGCAGGTATTTATTTTTAATACATGTAGGTGTGCAATATAGTAACACAATATACGTATATATGTCTAATGATACGCAATATATATGTTTAATGTTACCCAAGCTTTTATTCTAAAAGTGAGTTGAGAGTTTTTTTTAAAATCACCTTCTGTGGGTTCATGAAACAGTATGGAGCAGGAAACCTCAAAGAAATTAAAAGGAACTCTGCTAGATACTGTTTTCTTCATAAGTACAACTGTGTTATAGAATTCTGTATGGAATATTTCACCGGCAAATAATTTATAACTTTTTGTATAGCATTACAGCATTTTGGATAACTTAAAAGAAGCCATGCACTACTAACATCTTGAATTGATTCATCGCTGCCCTATAGATATGACTACTGTTTGATCAGATATGACTGTATGTACCCTTGCTATGTTCCAGTGAAAATGCTTTCAAAATTACTAGAATTTCTCCCAGAGCCATACATAATATGATTTGGGTTCTTAGGATTGGGTTTTAAAAGGGTTTTAAAAGGCCAGAATCAGTCTTCTGAGTCATTATAAATGTTCCTTGTCATTATTCAAATGACAGATTGAAATAGCAAAATTATCTTTTCTGTTAATCTGGTGGACCCATTGTGTTACTGTTTGAGGGGACAGTGAATTTAAGACATATTTTACATTTTGGACTGAAAAGGGAGATTCTTTTGGAAGAAGAGACCCATTTCTCAAGTAAAACTGCAGCAGCTGCTCTGTAGTTCAGGGCTGTATTCCAAAAAAACCAATGTAGGAAATCTCTCCAAGAATATATCATCATTTAAGTGGGAATGTATCAGTAGTGGAATTCAATTTTTTTTTACTACCAGTTCTGTGGGTGTGGCTGGGTGGTCATGTGACTGGGTGGGCAGTTTGTGTAAGCAGGGCAATAAAGATTAGGCTAGAAGCAACAATTTTTTTCCTGCCTTCCTTCAGGATTAACTCTGTAAAGTGGAAAAAAAACAGAAGGAGATTTCTTCTTAATACCTGGTTCTCCGGACTGCTTAGAAAATGTACTACCATTCTAGTGAACCTGCTAGAACCTGCTGAATTTCACCTCTGGAATGTACAACCAGACAAGGAAGTTCATATTCTTTTATAATAGTAGTAGAAAGATAGCAAGAATATTTGAAAGACAAAGGCATAATTATTGTTCTGAATTATATTAGCTCTTCTACTAAGGGGAGTTCTTATATATATAGGCTCAATGGTTAGGACACTGGGTTGGAGGCTAAGCTCATCTTCGAGACCAGGGCTGCTGCATAATGGAGTGAGCTGTCATTTTCTCCAGCCCCTTGATGGGCATATGACCAGAACACCCACAGGTGTCCCCCAGACAAGAGTGATGTCATTGGCTAATCCTTTCAACCTGGAAGCGCCTTGAGCAGTGCCTCTGAGACAAATGGGGTGGGACAGGATTAAAATGGATGCATTCATAGAATATTTATTTATTGAATCATATAAAATATTAAAGCCATTAGATATTAACATTTTTTCCCGAAAAAAATAGCCATTCATGTTGAAATGAAAAATTATTTTGTTTTCATGAAGCCCTTAGAGAATCTTGGGGGGCTCCATGAGTCCTCAGACCACATTTTTTGAGAAATACTAATCTAGGAGATTTCTTTGATGCAGACAGAAAATGCAGAGATCGTGTTATAACAGTACATCAGTGTTGCAACCCCTTTGAAGCAGGGAAAAGCTACATGGGGTGCAGGGGTTTTTTCTATAACACAATAACATTTGTGCTTCAATTCGTAACATCTGGATAAACCTGAGGTGCAATCTAAGCAAAAATAAGGGGTTATAAAATTTATTGACGTGAGTCAATAAAGATCCTGTTTTTAATGTATTCATTATGTGCCATCAGTCAGTTCTGACTTAGTGATCGCATAGATTTTCTTTAGGATGCTCTGTCCCTAACTTTGTCTTCCAACAGTCCATCTAGTTTTCTGCTTGTTCTTCTCTTTCCCAGAATTATAGACTTCTCAAATATCTTTACCTCCTTCCATTAAACCATTGGTTCATTATAACTGACTGTTTTCTTTATGCACTAAACCATGATTTAAAAAACATACTGGTTTGATTCACATAACGTGCTAAGCCAAATTCAAATGATATTTTCTAACATTGTGTGTATCAGTATATTAAAATGAAGCGAACTCAAGAAACCTTATCTATGACTAGATTGTTTTCTGCTAATATGAAACATTCTTTGCCTCTTGGCTTCCTGTAGTGAAATACATACTTACGTTTTCTTCTATTTCAAGATGGTCTGAGATTCATTTTAACTTCCAGCTTTAAAATTCATTTGGCGTAGAGGGGGGCAGAAGTTTCTGTTAATACTAAAGCCATTATCATTTTGATGATGAAATTATGCTTACCAAATTGGGTTTGTACAATTCTATTCAACCACTAGATGTCAGCAAAGAGTGCTTAATGTCAGCTAGATTTTTTTTTAAACCCAGATCTAGTAACCCTAATAAAATATACCATTGTAAGTAGTAAAAAGTGACTGATAAGGGTGAACTGATATTGGAAGCCTGGACTTAAATAACTATCCTGGAAAACTTTAATGACTAAGGGGGCACCAAAATTACATCACGTAGTTACTGCAAAGTACTTGGACAACCAGAATTTTTCACTAGTAGAATAAACAACTTTTCAACAATCAAGTCATAATTTGCAGTGTAAATGACCAGTTTTGGCAAACTAGATTGGTTAATGCACTTAGACTTTTATATCGCTTCAGAGAACTTTACAGCATTATCTAAGCAGTTTACAGAGTCAGCATATTTCCCGCACAATCTTGAGTCCTCATTTTACCAACCTCAAAAGAATGGAAGGCTGAGTCAACCTTGAGCCAGTCAGGATTGAACTCTTCACTGTGGGCAGAGTTTCCTGCACTACTGCATACTAACAACCTAATCCAGGGGTGGGCAATTATGGCTCCTTCATGACTCGTGGACTTCAACTCCCAGAATTCCTGAGCCAGCCACACTGGCTCAGGAA
>JAEANM010011360.1:0-15310 GCA_017656035.1 Myanophis thanlyinensis | reverse complement strand
ATAAATAAATAAATAAATAAATGATAAAGAGGCCCTAGCTCAGTGGTGGCGAACCTATGATACATGTGCCAGAGGTGGCATGCGGAGCCTACTCTGCGGGCACATGCGCCATTGCCCCAGCTCAGCTCTACCACATTTCTACGTGGTGTTTCTTGGCATCGTTTGCAGAGAAACTTCTGTTTCCCTGCAAATGACGAAACAGAAGAGCTGCTGGTGGTGGGATGCCTTGCCTTCCCCCATCGAGCTGTTGTTCGGGTTTCCGGCACGCATGTGCACTGCCCAGCTGGTCTTCGGGTTTCAAGCGTGCACATGTACTCAGTCCCAAAAAGGTTCGCCATCACTGCCCTAGTTGGTGATGCTATGGGGTAACTAGAGTGGGACTAAAAATTTCAGCCCGGGGTGGAGGTAATTTAAGGAATGAAATGAGTTTAAGTCTCATCTCTTAAGCCACTGCCACATTGTCCTGATTTAGAGGAGGGGGGAAGACATTTAAAAAGGGGTCTGAAGCCTCCCCCCAAAAGACAATTAAAAAGGAGGACATCAAAAAAGCATGCCAAAGAGTGGCAGGTTGCCCACAGTAACTTATCAATCACTTGGTAGAGGGATTAACTGTAGGTAAGAAGCGGAAATGGAAGTGGTCAGAGGGGATAACTGAAACTGATCTCCAAATTGGAATGGCAGTTAAAATTCTGGTAGCATCAAAACGCTTCTCGATAGTTCGTCTTTTGAATGCCATCTTTCCGGCAGGTTGGTTCAGAGAGCGCTCAAGGGGCTGCATCGCTCCTCACGGAGCTTATCCTCCGTCGCATCTCTGCTTCACCCCAGAACATTACAGCCTTTGAGGAAGCAGTGCCCAAATCGTGCATGATCAGTGCAGATATGGCTCATGCAGTGCACCCCAATTATGCGTGAGTATGTTGTCAGTGGATAGTGTGAGACAGTGTACCATGTCATTCAGTATTGGACATCCTTATATAGAAATATATATTGAATGCAGCTGCCACCTTGTGACAATTATCCGTCTCTGTCTGTCTATCTATCTATCTATCTATCTATCGTCACAAGGAGGCGGCTGATTTCAGTGAACTCACTTTACATGTGTTACCTCCAACTCCATCCTTCAGATTGTATGAATCTTAACAGGAAAAGCTAAACTTGAACCATAAAACCCTTAGGCTCTCTTGTAATCTGCTTTTGTTGTACTTTTCCCATATCTGAAAAGCTGAAGAGATATTAAAAATCTCCCTATTAATTTGGGGTTACAGGTAGTCCTTGACTTACAACAGTTCGCTTAGTGACTGTTCAAAGTTACAACGGCACTGAAAAAACTTAAGACCATTTTTCACACTTAATGATTGTTACAGCAGCCCCACGGTCATGTGATTTACAGTCAGCCGCTTGACAACTGACTCACATTTATGACGGTTGCAGTGTCTGCAGGGTCACATGATTTTGCAACCTTCTGACAAGTAAAGTCAACGTGGAAGTCAGATTCACTTAACAACCCTGTTACTAAACTGCAGTGATTTGTTTAACAAATGGGGCATGAAAAATCGTAAAATGGTCAACAAATTTTTCAACAAATTTTTCACTAGCAACATAAATTTTGGGCTCAATTGTTGTAAGTTGAGGATTACCTATAACTGTAAATCACAAAGGTTAGATGACTGACATTCCTCCATATTATAGATGATTCCCCACTATAGATGTATGCTATAGATATATAGATTCATGTCTATAGACATCATATCTTAAACAAGTGACTCTGGGCAGCAAACAATCATAAAACTAAAACAGTACCAATATCATACAAAAATAAATATACATGGCAAGAAGTAGCTGAGAAAAAAAATATCATCATAAATGTCAATATATCCAGGAAAAGGGCCCATAACATGCTCAGGGGCACAGGCTCAAGGCCAGGTCTTCCAGTCCTTATGAAAGTCCAATAGAGTTGGGGGGGCTCATCCTCAGTTGGGAGGGGAGTATATTCCAGAGGTTATGGCAGAGAAGGCACATCTAGTCCCCACCAGCGGACCTTCCTTGGGTGATGGAACCCATAGCATATCCAGCCTGTTGGACCGAATTGGACGAGCAGAAATCGTTAATTTTGTCCCTGGATTTTGAAGCCTCTGAAAGTTGCTAACTCTTTAGAATGGATCTATTTCAGGGGTGTCAAACTCAATTTCATTGAGGACCGCATCAAGGTTGTGTTTGATCTCTCGGGGGAGGGGTGGGAGTGGCCAGCTTGACGTCACTCATGTTGGGGGCATCCGTGGTGGCCCAAGTGCTCTGCCAGTGAAAATGGGCTCCAGAGCTCCATTTTCAGCAGCAATGGCCTCTTGCTGCCCTTTGCCAGTGAAAATGGAGCTCTGCCCCCCACTCCTCAACCTCCATTTTTGCTGGCAGAGGCACCATAGGCCGGTCCTTTGCTGTTTGCGGGTGGCCCCACAATTCACTTCTAAGCACCATCAACCCCTCCCCCCCTGAACTGGATCAGGGCCTTGAATTTGACACCCCTGATCTTTTTACTTATTTTGCAAAGGACTGAGGCAGGATTTGGGTCAAAGTCATGGGCAAACCATCTTTCTATCAAAGCCTTGAAGCTGCCAGAAAAGGATGCAGGTAGCCTGCCCCTTATGACAATAACCAAACCCAGAATTTCCATCATGCCAATCATAAACGAAGGCACACAAGTGACCAATTTTTATGAACTTTTTTTCTGTAGCTGTCGCTAAGCAGGCGCAGTACTTGTAAAGCAAATCAGGGGATAAGTGCTTTTGGAAGCTCTGCCTTAACTTCAAACGGTCGCTGAGCAACCAGTCGTTAAATGAAAACTGCCTGTGTGATGAAAATCAGATGAATATGCAAGTGGATCTAGGCAGCCCTACATGCAGTGTGCTTTCAAGCTTGAAACCTCTTTCAGAACTGGTGCTGCGATGGCCTCCTTGGTCCTCTTGCTACAGAATAAAATAATTTTATTCTAATCATTTGAAGCTCTTCTCTTTCCAGGCCAGACATTCTGTTCTAATGAGAGATCTCTGCACAGAGGCTTTTTCACTGGCTCTGTCAAAAGGGCTACTCTGTCTCATCTATTAAAAATGGCTTGAATGCATTACAGCGACAGCGCCTCTTTCCTTTGGTCCTCTGATCTTTGAAATTCAGGCACAAGGGGGGAAGCATGCTTATTGAAGCTCTTCTTTTTCGCAGGGACAAGCACGATAAGAACCATCGGCCACAGTTTCACAAGGTAGGTAACACGGACTAGTTGGCCACAGCGTGGATTTGAAAACTGACCGTCTCCGCAAGCCGCACAGGAACAACTCTCTGAGGGGCAGATGTCAAATGCAAAACCCGTTCTTGAAATGGAGATTTCTTTTTTTTTTTTCTTATTTGAGAGCCAGCTGTGGGACTGCCCAAAACAATGATAACAGTTTTGAATAGATTCAGGATTGGGGAGGGCTCAGGAGATCAAACTCCATATGGCAGATGACTAGTGGAAAAGCACTTTCTGGAGATTATGCTGTTGTTTTGGTGGCCTAGATATGGGAAAGGATGCTAAAGGTAATTATTTCGATTATTGGAAGATACGTCTTCCTTCTTGTTGAGCACAAACAGGACAAAAGCTGTTGTGCTTTGCCCAGATGAAGAGATGGGGGAAGAGTTGGAGAAAAGCACACCGATAGGGAGGAAAACTCTCTTTATATTTATAGATTTTGTATCTTACGTCAGTAAATTATTTATGTGGAAGAGATGTATCATTTTAAGAGTTCGGAGTCAGGTGGGAAACCACAAGTCGAGCCCTTCCTTTTGAGGGTGGAACAATGGCACATCTAAACAAATTCCAGGCAGAATTAACAAAACAACAAATTTTCAGAATGGAGAATCTTCTCTTTAGCCTGGTGATTTTCTGTGCAGGGACCTACTCTGAAAATAAACAGCAACCAACGCTATGCCTCCACTGCTGTCACGGAGGCATTGATTCGTGAGATTGCCACACGTGTCAACGTTCCTCTACAGGTAAGCGTTTTGAAAAGTTAAGATTCCCTTTGTCCCTGCACTTGCATTGGAAACACTACACGGGTTAACTCCATGGATTTCTGGTACACCCCGATGTTTTTTGTCCCAAGACCTCTGACCCTGCTTAATTTCCAAGCTTAAAAAAGGTTGGCTGCATGCTACCAATGCTGCATGGTTCTTCTTCCACCATTAGGAACTGGCACTGCGCTACATCACTGTACACTCCACTGGGGGGCAAATCATCCTACCTGCTAGGAATAGGGGAAATAAGACCAGGGATACTGGGGGCTTTATAGTTAAATGCTAAATGAAGGGTTTCTCCCTCCGAAGATGTTTCCTTCTCCATTTTCATTTGGTGGTTCAGCCCACGTTAAGAAACTTTGGCTTATTGTTGGGTTAGACTGGCCAGTGCCAAGGATCTAAGAACGCCAACGATATCCATTCAAAAGATGCAGTTCTGTATTCTGCCCCCTCCCCCCCTCCATTGCTATCAAAGAGATTGTCAGCTGTCTGCTCCTTTTGCCCCCCCCCCCCCAACCCTTTCCATCTCCACTGCAGGAATTTATGGTTCGAAATGATTCTCCTTGTGGCACAACCATTGGACCCATCCTGGCTTCCCGCCTCGGTTTGCGTGTTCTTGACATGGGTTGCCCGCAATTAGCTATGCACTCCATTCGTGAGATGTGCTGCACCTCAGGGGTTCTTCAGACCATCACTCTCTTCAAGGTAGGTGACAGCTTGGGTGCTTCTGCCCTGGGAATGGGGCTGAAGATGGCGGGCAAACTCATAGCCTGCCTCTTTTTCCTTTTGCCTTGCACCTCCCAGTGAAGATTGGTTGAGCTAAGCAAATATACTAAGTAACTAGGTAGGGTAGCCAAGCCCTTTTGCAGATAAGCACCCCTCCGATCAGGAGTAGGAGATTTGAAGGCACAAAAGGAAAGAAGCAAATGGGGCGGGGGGGGCGGGGGGGGTAGGAACAGGTCCTAATCCATGCCTTCTTCCACTCCCAGTTCCTGGGTTGAGGTTTGGGCTTTGGTTTTTCCAACTCTCTAATTCTTCTTTGTAATCTTGTCTTCATGTTGCCATGGCTACAACGGTGGCCTTGAATCAGTGATGGGTTTCCATGGTAACACTGTGCCTCACGATTCTCTGGCTGCCATGGTGACGCCATTGTGTGTATTGACAGCTGCCTGCTTTTTTCCCTTTGAGAGCCTTTCTCTGCATCCCCTCTGACCCTGACTTCTCTCTTTTCTCCTTCCCAGGGCTTCTTCAATTTGTTTCCCACCTTGGATCAGGCACTTCTGAGCAGCTGATGGGCAGCCTGAATGCTGAAAGAGGCTCTCTCTTTTCCTTAGGCTGGATAATAATTAAAGCAGCTTTAATCCAGTGACCTCTGTGCAGTTCAGAGGCTTGCTGAGTTTTGATTTGTTTTTCTGTCTCGCCTCAGAACAGAAATTACCTCTTAGGCATATTTACATTATTATGGCTGAGCCCGAGAAGCATAAAGTAACCTTTGAACCCTTTTTTTTCCTTGTCAACAATAAGACGGTGAAATTTAAATACTGGCCCCTGGAATAATCTTAATAATTCAAGTGGGAAGTAAAATTACAGATGACATTCTGGTGTTGGTAAATGCCAAATGATGCAGACCTCCATTTCTCCTTCCACTCCCCCACATCCCCTGCTTGCACAGGCTGTGTGAAGTTAGCAAGGCGATGCTGGCTCATCGAGTAACATACAAAGGTCACGTATGCAAAACTGCTCTGTGTAGATTATGTTCTCTTAGAGGACTGTTTTTAAGTATGCAATCATACCATAATGGGCGGGTAGGGCTATTGCATGTGGCACCTCTTTGTATATCTCAAAGATTTTAAAATACAGCTGTGTGGGGAAAAGAGCAGTCTAGAGTCACAAACCTGGCTGATACTAGCAGAAGTAATGTTGCAGGGATGCTGGCAGAACATTTCCTCCCACTATTGCTCCATTTTATTCATCAGCCATCGCAGATGAGCGTTCCCTAACCTGATACCCTCGAGGGGTGTTGATCCAACTCCTTCGTTCTCTAGCCAGCAAAGTTATAGGTTTTGCTGACAATTTAAATGTTCCATAGTCGGTTTATAATTGGTCTTTGTGAACAAAATGACCTCTAGAAGATACTGAGTGGCATACAAGATTGAAGGAAAACTGCTATGACCTTTCTGGGTTTTATTTTTTTTTTAAATTATTATTTTTACCCATTGAGTATAAAAAAGGCAATATTGTAGGCACTACAGTACATTTGTACTTGGATGAGTTTCTCTGTTTTACACACTTTTATTTATTATTAAATTATATACTATCCATCTCATTATTTTGGGGGGCTCTAGGCAGCTGTTAATAGTAATTATAAATTAGTTCAGACTAATTAGATCTATTAGATCTCGGACTATTAGATCTTACAGCCACAAGGATAAATGAAAAGTGAGCTACTCCAAACACAAACAGTACTACATATGAATTCTTCAGGATATATGAGATATTTTTATAGCTGCTTCTCTGTTGCCTTTCAAAGCAAAATTAATTTGATTGTAAGGAACCCTGTTTTTATAGTTGCCTATCAAATTCTTAGAATCACAGAGATGGAAGGAGTCATGGTTGCAGCCTAGTCCCAACGACCGATTGTCCTCTGCAATTGATTCTACTGTTAGAAGCTTCAGTTACAGTTAGAATGGGTTTCCTAAGATTGACTTAGAATTTGTCTTCTTACTTCAGGAGTGAATAGATGGGGGGAAATTCTGCAGCAATTGAAATTTCAGTTGGCAGAAAGCCAAATGGCATTTTTGGGCAATGTCACATTTTGTTTGCTTTCATTTTAAATGAGAAGTTGGGTGCTTTTTAGAGACATGTCTGCAATTGGGTTATCATCCAACTTAATTTGAAGGCATGGTAAATCAGACTGAGAGAACTGAGAATAGCTTTGTTCCAGTCTCATAGAAGGTAGATCATCTGAAGATAAGAACATTTCCTTTCAGTTCTTCTTAATCATTAAATTAAATGGTGAAATAAACCCCACTGTATTGAATGGGTACAGAAGCAGTTTTAAAAGGAAGCCGATTCATAAAAGGATTCCAGGAAGGTTTACACATAGGGCAAAAAATGCTAAAAGTATCCATCCTTGCATTTCAGTATATTGAAGAATGTTTAGATGGGTTCATCCATGGCACCTTAAACCTAATGCATTTACTTTCATAGATGCTATTGGGAGCTGGAAACAGAATCTGAATGACCCTTGATAGCTAGGCTATTGTGTCAGCTTCCCTGTTAAATTAATAAGGTGACTACACTCTTTCATTTGAACTAAAAAAGAAAAATGCAATAATAGAACCACAAGTACACTTCCTTACGGTTTCATTGAGGGTGGCCGTATATCCCTTTTCTGTGTCCCTTATACAAAACTTAAAAACTACACCCTTTGGGACTAGAAAAAGCCAGACTGTGCTGCAGGCACACCACTATCTTAGAAGTGTCGTCATGAAAGTCACCCCCTTATAATTTTAATTGTTTCTTTTTAAAAAAAAGTTATTTGCATTGCAAATGAGCTGTGAAGCATTGTTGAATATTGCTGGCTTTCTGCTTTAGTATTGTAGCAAATTGTTAGCATTCGTTGAGGCAGGATGACAATGGGTGCCGTAACAACCTTTTCAGATGTGAGGTAGTTACCTCCAAAAAATGAATGCTATAGCTCACAGGTGGGTTTGGCTTTAGGTATGCGTCGGGGGCGTTTCTTTACGAGGTTTGAGCAAAATAAATGAGATAATGCGTGGTGGCTTTGGGGTTGCCAGTTTTAGGGCCCAAGACCAAGCCTTTCACCCCTGTAGCTATGTGCCATGATGTGAGAAACGGTAGGTATTGGCTGCGTAAGCTTAGAAAAGCTTCACGTTTGTAACATATATTGAAGCTTCAAACGAGCAAAACCTAGGTTAGCGTTTCTCTACCTCAGCCGCTGGAAGAGAGGTGGACTTCAACTCCCAGAATTAGAGCTGGCTGGGGAATTCTGGGAGTTGAAGTCCACCTCTCTTCCAGCGGCTGAGGGAGAGAAACACTGACCTAGACTGTGGTTAATGCCTGTCTTGCAGGAGGTACAAAGTATATTTACCATGTTCCCTGCATTGTGGTTGAGGCAGGGCTGAAACATGATTAACCAGAAGGGTGTTAACCTAGAATGTTAATGCCATTGATCGGAGGAGGCATCGCCAGGCCTTGGGAAACCAGGTATAATAGCAGGTGGGAGAGGTAAGGCTGCCTCTTTTTTTTTTTTTCATTTTTAATTATAAATACGGAGGCGTAACCCTAAAAGTCGGGCGTGGCCAGGGATAGTTAAGCCCCGCGTTTCGAATTCAGGCGTGTCTTTTTTTTTTCTTTTTTTTTTAATTTTTTTTTTCCTGGGCTGCGATAGGCTGACGGGCCCGAGAATCCATTTTGCATGGGTCTCGAGATTGGTTGGCTTGCGGGGCGGTGCCGTGCCAGCCTTGGTCTGGAGGGGGCGCTGATTAAGGGATGGTGCAGCGGCCGTGGAAGTGGCGGCTGCCCGGGCTGTGAGCTTGGGGCAGCGACCGGCATGGGGCGGTGGCGGAGTCTGCTTCGGGCACTGGACGGTTTCTGCCTTCCTTTGCTGCTGCTGCTGCTGCCGCCTCCATTCTTGGCGGCCGGCGTCGCCGGAGATCGCCCGCTGCAAGCGCTGCACGGTGAGAACTGAAGGGCGAGGATGCGATTGGGAAAAAGCTGCGGGGTGGGTGAGAGGGAGGGAGATGGAAGAAGATGCCCAAAGGGGACCGGGTAGATTTGCTTGGGATGCTCGCCGCTGGAATTGATAGGGGCGGATTTCGTGGGGTCCCAAGCTTTCTACAGGCGTCTCCGCTTTTTGCCCTTTCTTAGCGACCGGCCATTGCTCTTTTGCTTCCATATGGTTGGATGGAGTTGCACGCCCTTCTCTATTCCACGCCGGACAGAGGTGATTTCCTCCTCCAACACCAACACCCGCTTCTATAGCTGCTTCCCCGGAATAAACTTGGTGTGTGTGTGTGTGTGTGGCAGGAGGATTCTGTCCTGCGGGGGTTGGGGGGTGGATGAGGGGAGCGTCTTTTTTGCAGGGTGGGATGAAAGGGTGCCTTTTGAGCGCCAAAGATGGTGGGGATTTGGGGCTCATTGAGCAGAAGGGCGGGGAAGGCTTCCACCTCTCCCCTTTTCTGCAGGCTGCTGCTGCTGCCGCTGCTTTTCCTGGAAGCGGCGGCAAACGGGCACCTTCTATTTTTTTTATTTATTTAAAAAGCATCCGTCAGAAGATCCGGCACCAGCTCCTTGAAAACGGAGCCGAACCACTTCTCCGGTCCCGGTGGGGCTGAATCCCACGTTATTATCTCCCCACCCCTTTTCCATCTTGTTTTGCCCCTGAGAATATTGGGGTGTTTTTTTTTTTCCCCTTCCCGCTAGGCGAGTTAGCACCGCACAGCTTCCTTCCTCTTTTTTTTTCTCCCCCCCCCTTTCCTTTCTTGCATCTCCCCTCTCCCCCCCCCCCCCGCTGTTGCATAGGCAAGTATATTTTCCCCCCTCCCCTTCTGCTTTTGGGGGCGAGTTTTCCCAAGTGCGGATTCGGGGCCCCTCCCTCCAAAAGGAATATTGTCACCATTTTGCGAGGCTTGGCTTGGCTTGTCACTTTGGCGTCACGGCGTTGTCAGGTTTGGCTAGCTGCGTGTCTCCCACAGCCCCCTCCGCACGCAGCTTTCTGTATTGATTTACAGAGCGGATCCCTTCGAGCAGCCCCCCCCCTCCCGCCCCGAAATACGCCGTGTTTTCCTGCTCAGTCAATTCACTGACGTCATTCTTGATGGTCTCTTCATACCCCCCCTCCACTTTTCCATCCTGGCCCAGCTGCCTGTTGCAAATATCAGCTGTCCCGGCTTCCTCCTCCCTCCCTTTTTTTCTCTGGCTGCTGCTACTGCTGGAGGAGATGGCTCAATTGTTGTTTGAGAGGGAATTCCTGTTTGGAATTATTTTTGCATCTCTTCCCTTCCTCACTTATGCCCCAGGGCCTATAAAACACTGGAGAGTTTTGACATTGGTCCTTTACCATGTCTGATCTTTGCTACCTTGCCCTTGCATGGGGTTCTTGCAGGCAGATCCACACTCTTTGGCTTAGGATTGTTCAGTTTGGGTCACTCCAGGGATTTTGTACTATCAGCTGTGATGAGCTCCAGCCAGTGTAGACAGTGGTGAGGGTTGTTGTGGGGGCTGTAGTTTAAAATATTTTGAAAGACCAAGTTGCCCGACCTTTGCCTTAGAACTACAATGACTGATTAAAGAGGCATGGATGAACCATTATACAGTATAAAACTGGTACAGACTACAGAGAAACCATCATTTCAAAAATCTCTTTGATTAGGAATAGGGTTTTAGAATGGGCAAGGTAGTAAGGTTTTGTCTACCAAGGGAAAAAATGTTAGCAGATGGGCCCAAGCTACCACATCACATTCAGGAAAAATGTACTAAATCAAATATACTTAACCCTACAGTTCTACTTCGATGCCTTTTTGAAGAACGCTAAATTGGAAACGGTGTATTGATGGAGAAAAATGTTGAAAAGCAAATACTTTCTTTCCACAGCATCTTACAAAACAAGATTCCAGTGGAGTCTTACAGAAGGGTTTGCTGGCATATGAGAAACAAAAGGAGCAGGCTTCTAAAAGTAAAATATACAAGAGCTGAAATTCTTCATTAATATAAATATTCACTAGATCTCGTAGGAAGATTTGTGTCCCATTTGGTTTCTTCTCTTTCACAAATTCAGACATTTAACCATCAGCTTGTATGTAACACAGCAGGGTGCATGGTTATATTTTCTGCAGAGAAACTGACCTATGCTTCCATCCAAACTGTCTCTTGCAGAAATAATGATCTTCTTTTTGATGTTGATAAAGCAGGCAACCCCTGGATTGGAGAATGATGACAGGAATAAGAAGTGGGCATTTTTTCCCACTTTTGGCAGATTGCTTGATGTTATTGCCCGATGAGCGCAGTAATAATACTGATAACAAAAAAAGTAGTAATACTGATAATGAATCTTCATGGTTGATCACAGTCCTATTCCACATACTTTTACTGAGCCAAAAAAAGGTAGATATTATAAATGAAAGAACAGCATACATGTGGCAGAGTCTTACCTTTTATTCCTGTTGAAAGACTTACGGTCAGCATTCATATTATTCTAGCTTAAGACAGCTGAGAAACTTTTTATTTTTCTAAATATTTCATACATTAAATTTTTGAAAGGGCTCAATGACAAAACCTTGATGTTAGTTTTTTGTGGCATGATTACTCTTTAACCAGGCCAGTTACATCTGACACCTGCATTGTACACAGAATGATTTGGGCAAAAAGTAATAATTGCAAGTAGCTTGTTAAGAAGTTAACTGCTGTGATTTCTGTAAAATTACTAGATAAACAGAATAATCTATAGAGTATCGCACTTGATACCCATGTAAGAGAGACCCTGAACCTCAGCATGCTAAATTGAGTAACCCAGATTTAAATAGATTAGTATTTCATCAGATTATATTCACTGGTGATAAGATTCAGGTGAAGAAGAGGAACAAGAAGTAATTTTTAAACAACTCTAATGATATCGTGGTATAGTATGAGCTACGGTAGCCACAGTTAATGAGATGAAATATGGTAATATGGGTCATTATTAAAAAAAAAACATTTGAGATTCCAAAAATGGAAAAGTTGCTTTCCCTCTTTTCTATGATGACTAATTCTTGAGCAAGTGTTTTTCCTTTGTGCTTTAATGAAACATCGGTAAATGCTATCACGGCCTTCAACATTTTGAACTACAAGCCACATTTTTTTTCCTAGTTCATTGGCTGCAATTATGTAAATGCCACACATACATATTCATACACATGCTATTGTGTTAAATTTCAACATGGTGGTTGCATGAAATGTTATTCCCACTAAGGAATATG
Source organism: Myanophis thanlyinensis (assembly GCA_017656035.1). Classification (NCBI taxonomy): domain Eukaryota; kingdom Metazoa; phylum Chordata; class Lepidosauria; order Squamata; family Homalopsidae; genus Myanophis; species Myanophis thanlyinensis. The sequence continues at coordinate 3,290 of JAEANM010011360.1, read as the reverse complement.
AGCATTAATATCAACAGCAGGTTGACTAATATGTTGCTACATTGATGCCTTGCGTTGCTTTAATTTCCATTCCATTTCAGTAGGTTGTGTCTCTGGCAAAAAGTCCAGATTTAAAACAGGAAATTCTTCCTACTTTTTAAGCACATAAGGTTTTTAGCAAAATGCCTTCAATAAAGGAGATCTGGTGAAGGGTTCCAAAAGACCTTTTGCTACTCTGTCTTACAAACAGGAAAGAACAGGGCTCAAAATGGAGTCCCCTAATCAGCAATCCATGGCTTTTGGAACCTTGAAACCTTGCTGCATATAAATATTTTCATTAGTGGTTTAAAAGACTCCAAGCAGTCTAAGAGAAATGGAGGATACAGTAAGCAGGAGTTCTTGCACTATACCGATTCTCACCTTTGTATAGAGGGGGCTTTTTCCTCTAGCCCCGAGTTCTCCCTGTGCCAATAGATACTAGAATTTGGAGAGAGGAAACCCAAGCTCTGTTAATGAATACATTGATTGGAGTAAGCAAAAATGAAGATGTTCTTCTCAAATGAGCTGGGTCCAAATTATTCCATGTGTACTTTTTTGACTCTTGAGAAATTTGACTTCCTTTTTCTAATAGCTTGCCCCTTCCTTCCTTCCTTCCTTCCTTCCTCATAATATGGGCCAACTACCTAGTCAGGCTGACCAAATTAATTCAAGATGTTAATTTTTTTAAAAATGGCAATACATAGCTTCATTTTTAAAAATATAAACAGAATCCACAAAGCACAATCTTGATTGGTGGAAAGCTTTGTATGTTTTTAACATGAGCATGGTTATTCTCCATGGGCATTTGGGGATACCAAAAATAGTATGTACCAGTTCCTTTTTAAAAAATTTTTTTTGGCAGTTTTGCTTCAGGCACTTGGAATCGCAAGAGAAAAATTATGGCACGATTAAAATTAGTGAATAAACAAGAAATTTGAAAAATACAGGACTGATGCTACATGAGCCTGTTTTTGACAGAAGTGCAATATTTATACTTGCTTTATAATACTGGAGCATTGTTGTCTTTTTGCCTTACTTCATTACTGAAAATGGTCGGATCAATTGGTAGATGAAAATAATGGGTTAATTGGAACAAAGCTCTATTGCGATATAACTCCTGCTATTTTACCAACTCTGAAGGGAGATTTTCTTCCTTAAATCAAGCATGTGGGACTCTCCTTCAGTTGCTCAGAGAGAACTGGCATGTAGCTCAGGAGTGTGTCTGTATGTGTGTGGGTGTGTATGAGAGAGAGAGAGCTACACTCCTGTTCCACTCTTGAATTAGTATTCAAATACTGTCATCCACAGGTAGGAGGGCTTTTGCATAAATCCACTTTGTACACCAATTGCACCCAGTCCTGAATTTGGAGACCCATCTTACCACTCCAGCCTTAATCATCTCTCATTTGGATTACTGCAATACAATCTGTCTGGGATTACATTTCAACCCCACTTGAAAGCTGTAGATGCTGCAGAAGGTTGCAGTGTGCGTATGGGTATGCCTTGATGCTCATGTCCTCCCCTGGTTGTCAGTAGGCTTCCAAGAACATTTCAGGGTGCTAATGGTCAACTATGCAGCCTTTTGTGGTAGAGGGATGTGGTATTTGTGGGACTTCAGATCTCCATTGTCTCTGTCCATCCTAAATGATCTGATAGGGTTGGCATGCTCCAGCTCCCATCAAGAAGCAGGTCACTGTACTGAACCCAGTAGGTATGTCTCCTCTATCACCGTGCCTGATTTTTGGAACAACATCCCCCACTGTCAAGACCATATGGTTCCAGTCCTGCTGCCCTTTCAAAAACCTGGCTTTTCCAACACACACTGAGCAAGAACAATTTGTGAGCCTGTTGGAGTGAATGTGATTTAAGTTTTTCTGTCTCTCGGCCGGATAGTTGCTTTACTGTTTTGTTACTGCTTTGTCAATGTTAACCCTCTCTATAATCCATTTGAACTATACTAGTCAATTTGATAAACCTGTAAATCAAAAAAATATTTTTTTTTTGTAAAAAGTCTGCTAAATCCTTGTTCAAATGGACCAAATTAACCTTCCTGGAGGGGCAGATGGATTTTAAAGTCAGTTATGGCATCCATCTATCATTTTAACATTTGAAATTTTTTCCCAGTTGCCCAATGTCTTCTGGTACTTTGGATTAAATTGCAATATGGCCATTGCTATAGCTGATCCTTTGCTGAAATGTTTGCTACCGTAGAATTCAGTTCATAGGTGAGTTGACATAGCCACAGATGCTGCTATGGTTGGTTGCAGAATACTACTTCTCTGGAAACCTCTGAGTCATACTGATAAAGACGTCAGAGGAGGTACAACGTAAGTTATGTTAGCCTACTCTGACTCAGAGTAGATCGCAGTGATATTCCATATGGAGGTGGCTGAAGATAAAAGATCTACTATTTTTATTCTCTGGCATTCTCTAATTTTACCTTCTATGGCATTTTGATGGAATAACAAATTCACAGGGTTAAAAGTCCCAAGTTATATTTTTGTGCTTGGGGCTGTATAGCTAAAGTACCTGCTTCCACAAGCCACAGCTTCTTAGAGGAGCAGTAAATTGGCCTTCACAACCAGGGTGGGCTGCTTTTGTACATGTGGAATCACGAGATTCTGGTTTCATCCTGATAGATTCAATTATTCCTTAGATTTTTCTCCAGTCTTGATAGCTAATATGGGCTGTGTGATTTTGAAACATTGGAACGACAGGAATATCAACCTGCTGACATCGTTGAATGTATGACTCATAGCTGTTCTGATTTCTCTTGATAAAAAAGGATAGAAATGCTTAGGAAAAAAAACCCTGAACAAAATCACATTGCCTATAGTTTTCAGCTTCCCTTTGAGATACCTTTTAATAGAAATGGGAATAGCTTACATTCCCAGTCTGAGGCAGCACCTCTGGGGCCATGGTTTATTATTTTCTTTTAATTGTTTCTCCCGTCTTGTAAGCCAAGCTTTCACAAAGTGTCTTAACTAAAGTAACTGCAAAAGCTGGGCTAAAAGAAGTAGTCCTTTAAAAAATAAATAAATATAAAACTCAAGGTGTTGGTTATCACCTTCAAAGCACTCCATGGCTTGGGACCTGGGTACTTACGGGACCGCCTGTCGCCACCCTCAGCCTCCAACTGACTGGTGCGTTCCCACAGGGTTGGTCTCCTTGGGGTTCCATCGTCATGACGATGTTGCCTGACCACCCCGAGGGTTCGGGCCTTCTCTGTGGCAGCGCCCACCCTTTGGAATGAACTCCCCCCGGAGATTCGC
>JAEANM010011359.1:0-15310 GCA_017656035.1 Myanophis thanlyinensis | reverse complement strand
AAATAAAAAGAAAGAAAAAAAGAAGAAAAGAAAGACAAAGACAAAAAGTCAGGGGGAAAAAATCTAAATAAGTAGTTTCCAATTTTATTTACAGCTTTTATATGTATAACTTTACCTCTTACTTGTTGGTTATAACATGACTTTCCATTTTTATATTTATTTCCTAATGATGAAATCATCAAAGTCATGTTCATTTCTTTTCTGTAGTTTCTGGATTTATCATTAGATGACAGGATGAAGGCACCTAAATTGCTTCTTGGTGTGAAATTCAGTTTCTATTGGTGTTAGAACAGCCATGGTGGTATAAGAGGGCTAGAGAAAACTCTTGTTTCTGAAATGTTGAATGTAATTTCCTTGCAAAGGTGGTCTTCCTCCCCTTAAGGATGCCATTTTTAGGATCAGGGTTTGTTACTCTCAGAATAATCCTGGTGTTGGGAAAGATTGAAGGCAAAATGAAAAGGGGACAGCAAAGGATGAGATGATTAGTGTCAATTACACAATGAACATGAATTTGGACAAACCCCGGGAGACAGTTGAGGACAGAGAATGCTGGCATGCTATAGTTCATGGAGTCGCAAAGAGTTGGACATGACTTAGTGACTGAGCAACAACAACTCAGAATAACTAGTGAAAAGTGGACTTTCCAACATTGTGCCCTTGTTTGGTGCTGTTGAATAAAGGCTATGATGTGGCTTTCTCAAGCTGGTGACATTTGAGCCACAACTCCTGCAATAGCTGGCTTGCCTGGTCTAGGGCCATCCTGACCAGCATTTCTGGGAGTTGTGGCCCTCCCATTTCTTGAGGAAGTGTACACAGGGAGGAGGGCCTTTTCTATAACAATTCTGCATCTATGCAGTGCTTTGGATTCAGTGTCCAAAAGGTGTATACACACAAGACTCCCAAATGTGGCACCACTTAGCTGTGCCCCCAAATTGTGGCATTAGCATTGCTTGTGATCCCAAGAAATTACAGACCTGCTTTAAGGGGTGGAACATCTGTACTCCCACATACTCCTGGGCATCTTCTAGAGGTTGGATCTGATGCCCTACATTACACAGTCCTAAACCATATCCAATTGATAAAGGATTTGTATAGATTTTAGGGATCTCCAATCTGCACCTGCTTTTGCTGAACTATCACAGCCCTGGTTTTTTGCAAGGGCTTTGAACCATTACAGTTGTCATTATAGTGGGGTGTGGATGTGTTTAAATCTGTTCTGTCTCAATTGTTGCATGCTCTTTATAGATAATCACTGTTTTGGTTATTAGCTTGCTGTCCTCTTTCCTTTGTTTTAGTGATTTTTAACCTATTGTACTTTGCCCAGAATTACTTTGGAGTGTCGAAATTGGTTTAAATAAATAAATAAAAGGTTGCTATTTCCCTGCTGCCCATCTTTGGTATGTTTAAGCATAGCAGGAAAAGGATCATGATCTCTGAATAAGATAGGTCAGGGTTGAATGTAAAATCTTAAAGTTCGATATTAGTAGCCTGGATTAACAGAGCTGGTGACTTCACCATATGCCTATGCCTAGCAATATTTGATTTATATGGATTCTACCAGGTGGAAATTTGTAAGCATCTATTTGCCTATGTCTGAGTCTATGTGTGGTTCTGAGATTGGGTAGCATCTTTGCTAACAGTGAAATTTTCTGTTCTGAGTGAGGAAAAAGGACAAATACTTTGACTTACCTTGACAGCAGTAATAAGCAAATGAAGGACAAAAAAACCCAGCAGAATATTAAATGCCATATAGATGTTATGGTATACACAGACAAAATTCTGCAACAAGACCTTTCAAATGATTGTTGAATGATATTATTAATCCCTTACATTGTGCCCAGTGGAAAGTTATTCCTGCTGCAGAACCAGACTCCATTTTCCTTTAGCACAAGGAAGAATCCAGCCTAATAAGTGGCACATGTTCATCCAAGGACAAACCCACATCCCACATACACAGCATGGCTGTTTCACTGTTCTGTCCTCTCTGCACATTACTCTGTGTGCAGCTCAACATGCAACTAAACTCACCTATGCTTCAATAGAACAAACCATGTGTATAGATCTGGATGCTTTATGAAAGAACAGGATGGTGAGACTGGGGAGAATAGAAATATACACAATAAGAATCCAAATACAAGATAATCAGGAGTGAGTTGCTGCTGAACATAACAATTCACAAGTACAAGTAATCTAAATCTCACCAGTGATCAGTGGTAAAATTCATTTTTTTTACTACTGGTTCTGTGGGCATGGCGTGGTGGGTCATGTGACTGGGTGGGCAGTTTTTGTAAGCAGGGCAATAAAGATTAGGCTAGAAACAACACCAGGATGTTTCTTTCCTGCCTTCTTTAAAGGATTAACCCTGTAAAGTGGAAAAAAAACCCAAAAGATTTCTTCTAACAGCCGGTTCTCCAAACTGCTTTGAAAATTTACTACTGGTTCTAGCGAACCTGCTAGAACCTGCTGAATTTCACCTCTGCCAGTGATGCTGTGTGTATGGGATGTGGGTTTGTTCCTTGGACAAACATGTGCCACAGATTAGGCTGGACTCTTCCTTGAACTAAAGGAAAATGGAATCTGGCTTCCCAGCAGTTAGTCTTTTCATCATCACAAATCTAGGGAAAAAAAGTTTACAATTAGAAAATTGAACAACAGTTTTGGAAATAAAATGTTATGCACATGGGTTGGGCAAATGCTCAGTTGATATTGGGGAAAAGATTTCAGGGAATAATAGGAATAAAGAAAATGATAAAATCGTGGAGATACAAAGCATTGGATTTGGATGAGGGGCAATCATTATAGCAGGGATGGAATCCAACTAGCATTTCCCCACTAAAAAATTGAAAAATGTTTTTTAAAAAATATTAAATGAGCAAGACTTCCTACCCACATTGTAATGCAATGCATATTTTTATTTTTGCAGCACTTCCTGGAATCACCATGTAATTAGGCAGCACTGATACTTACATGGTCATTCCAGGAAGCATTGCAAAGAAACAGATTTTGGGGTATCTAAGACATGAATATAAAGAAACCAAAGCTCTGGGTACCTTGTGCATTTTCAAAAGTAAGTAAAAACCTTCTTTATCCCTAAAAGACTAGTGAATTTATGTCTAGATATTTTATTCAAAATCTGGACATAAATCTTCTGGAATAGAATTCTGCCTTGCAAAATGAGCAGTTAAATGGATCTGATTTACAACAATCCATATATCTTTTGATACCTGCCAAGGAGCTAGGAATAGTAATGATGAGTTTCACTTGAACATTGCCAATATGTCTCTTCCCACTCTTTATGGGGTCACAGAATTGGTATGGTGTAAATTTCAATCCAGCGCTCAGCACTTTTACCAATCTTCTCATCCAGGCCTGTAGCAGGAATTCTCTTTCAAAGAGTGTCTGTGGAGATTTTCCGCTATCCAGGTCATGGTTGTCCCAAAGGTGCTTTTTCAAAAGGCAGCTGGACTTCGTTTTTCCTTGAAGACATTTTGCTTCTCATCCAAGAAGCTTCTTTAGTTCTGAATGAATGGTGAGGAAAAGTGGTGGAATCCAATGGTTTGGTACATTTGCGCTTCATGCGCACACATGCACTTTGCACGCATGTGCTCCAACTGCGCTGCCATGCAGCTGCTATAAAGATAATTTACACTCACCAGGGGCAGCCCAGATGACTGGGAAGGCTGTGGAGGCATGCCAAACAGCTGATCTGCACTGATTAAGGTAAGAAATAAACCCAAGCTGCTCTAGGACAGGAAAGGGCAGGGGCAGGTGGATGGGATCAGATTCAAATCATCACTACCAGTTAGGTAGATCTGTGCAACCAGGCTGTATTTCACCACTGGGGTGAATGGTGGGGAATGGAAGGAGAATGACTTCTGTTTTCACAACAAGGAAAAACAAAGTCCAGTTGCCTTTTGAAAAAGCATCTTGGGGATCCTTCAGTGAGTGCAGAAATTTCAACCATTGGACTTTCTTTTTAATGGCTAGTGCATCTTGGTTAAGCTGTGGTGAGAATGATCTTGATCTCTTAGCCTTGCTGGGATAGATGTGCAAGGAAGCCCATTCTCTTGATAAACCAAATTCCTGGGAGGTCACCTTAGTGGTCTGCTGTGGCTGTGGAATCTCAATTTAATCTTCCCTTCCTTCTGTGCTTTATCTGGGACCGCTATTGGTAGCATTCAAGCTGATAAGCATGTTTGCTTTTTATTTCTTGCCGTTTGTTTTCTTCTGATGTGAAGGACATGCTAAGTAAATAGCAGGACTGTTTGCAGCTTCTGGCCGGCCAAGACAAACTCACAATTAATGGAGAATCAGTAACCACCCATATCTACCATAAGACAGTGGAGATTTTGGGTACAGAAAGCAAAATTGCTGTATGTAATTGTTAGACAGTTTAGCAGCAATATGATGGTGATGGTGGTGATGATGATGATGATGATACAAGGAAGAAAAGTTCTCACATTTTCTTTGATGGCTAAGCAGGGCTAAAAGGAAGTCAAGTTTTGAAAGATGGTTGAAAGATGGAATTGATTGGATTTGAGGAATAGGGTGGTGAAGTACAATTGGAGCAGAATCCCAGTTGATACTATGGCTGTTTGCAAGGGGAGAAACATTATATGCATCATGGTGCATCTGACATCATTGTGACTTGAAGCAAGACATTTGTGATTGATATGAAAGGCCTCTTTATTAGCTTTTTCTTTCTTTTGCTTGCAAAGAAAATTCCCTGGATTTATCAGACTGAACAAGAGTCAGGGAGGAACAGGGAGTTTATATGCCTCATATTTCTTTCACCTTCCTTTGTTCTTTTCTTCAAGTGTTCATTGAAGATAAGTCTGTTCTTATTGCACATCATTAAATCATAGTAAAAAAAAAAATCAAGAACAGCGAAACAAGCCAGTCTGAAAGCCAACACAAATTTCTCTTTTCCATTGAACCCTTTACTGTAGTTGGAAGGGACAAATTTGATCCTAAACTCTTATTCCCTAGTCACTGCAGAAATTGAAATTTAAACATCCCAGACAAAAAGGGCTGTTTAGTCTCCTGTCTTATTGAAAGCCCACCACTGTTAATAAGAGATGCCTCTGTTGAACTGTTGTTACCATTAGAACATTTTCCAGGAGCATGAACACATTTGGTATCTGCTTAAGTTTTTTTTTTTTTAAATCATGATCTCATGACAAAAATGATTGTAGATAATCTTTGATTTATGACCACAATTGGGACCAGAATTACCATTACAAGCAAAGTGGTTGTTAAGAAAGATACAATTGATTTTAACACCTTTTTCTTTTACCATGGTTGTTAAATGACCCATCAACTTGGGATGTTGCAACTATGGTAAATATATGTCAAGCACCTGAATTTTAATCCCCTGACATTAGGGATGCTGTGATGGGCATAAGTGTGAGGAGCAGTCATAGGTGATTCTTTTCAGTGTTACTGTAACTTCAAACAGTTACTACAGCTAAATGAATGGTGGCAGTGGTGCTATTCAGCCTGGTCGCACTGGTTCTACCAAACCAGTAGTAGCAATGATGTTTGGCCCTGCCCACCCACCCTGCCCTTTCCTGTCCTATGTCTCCTTCTATTTTTCTTTTTTGCTCACCTGAATTGCACAGAACATATGTTTTGCATGCCTCCGCACCCTTCCTACTCACCCAGGCTGCTTCCAGTAAGGAAAAATTTGCAACTTAGAAGCTGTACAGTAGTAAAGCGTGCATGCACCAAACCGGTAGTAAAAATGGTTGCATTTCATCACTGAATGGTGGTAAGTTGATGATTACCTGTATCTCCTTGGATCTAGACTACCAGCAGAGTTCTGAAGAGGAAAACTCCAATTGTCTATACTCATGAATGTAAATATGACACCAAGAGAAGTATAAAAATCTCCTTAACAAGCATGTGCAGATCTATAAGTGGGTGCTTTGACTTATCAAAGATTTGAGACAAGCACTAGAAGTGTACAAAACTGTTTGAATTTAAAATATAGTTTTGAGTTTGCAACAGCTGGTCCAGCCCTCCTGGAAGAGTCTTATGATTAAATTGTTCAGTTCAAACCCAAAACACCTGTTTCCAATTGAAAAATGTGTCATTTTGACCTTGGGATGGTTCCAAGATGCTTGGAACAATTTTGGAACATCTTGATAAAGTTAGAACAACCCATTCCAAGCTCAGGACTGTTTAAGATTTGAGTCATATGAAGCTCTTCTTTAAAACAATTCCATGAATATATATACACACACACACACACCTCTCTGGAAAACTCTATGTTCAACTGTTTCTGGAAAGTTGCTAACATTGAAACCAACTGAGTCTTCTGCAAGAGATTACTCCATAGGTCCAGCTGCACCCCAGAGAAGCAATGCCTCTGGTCATCACCGTCCTAACTTCTCATAAATGTATCCCATTTCTAGTCAAAACAGTCAAATCTCTTGTATTCAGTCACAGGAGCTTCTGAAGATACACAAACAGCAACTGCTTTGGCCAAGTGAAGTGAACCATCCCTCCTTTTATTCATTGTTCAGATGTTTGGCTGATCACTTAGAATACCTAGTTACCTCCTTCTCAGGAATACCTTGATTATCTCCATTTTCTGAATGTTGCCCTTATGACCGGATGGCCTTTGAAGTTTCCAGTCCTATTTTATTGATCTAGGAAGACTGAAGAATCTTCATTGGACTCAGATCTGCACTCCAAAAACATCTGGGTCCAGTACAAAGAAAGACAAAGATGAAACAAATCCCCCCCCCCACAATGTAATAGTTATGTTAAAGATAGGAAGACCTTGCTAGTCTCTGCATAAGCAGAGCATCTCAGAAGCTATAAGAGGTATTTCCAGCCCTAATTTTCAGAGAGATCATTCAGGTGGAGTCTCTCCAAATGATCTGAAGTGTTTTTTCCTAGGTTTGTTATTAACTCAGATGAGTTGGCATTTATAAGAGAAATACCAACATATCTGCCCTCTGTCACTTCATTGTTTATGGCTGGTCTTCCTTCCGTTCCTTTCTCAGCCTCTTTATGATCTCTCATACTAAGCCTAATTATTAAGAACCCTTTTGCTGGATTTAGTAATTTTCTCCTTCCATTGCCATATTAATTACAATTGTCAGCCAGTCCTGAGAACCTTGGAGGCCACATCCAGTTGTTCTGGAGGCCCACTTGACTTCTGTTAATGTAACCTTCAAATAAAGTAGAATTAGCTCACCTGGCTGTACTTCCTGCTGCATCTATCTTGCAAGGTTGACATCAGTCTTGCAAGTTTGAAGGTACAGCTCTCTCTCTGTATCCCTTACAGCCCAAGAAAATGAGGAGGTGTCAGGCCAAATAAGGACACAGGCAGATTTTTTTCAAGCTGAATTCTTAGTGTTTCACGCATAGAAAAAAATCTAGCTAGACTGAAAACTCTACTAGCTGTATCTACAATACAGAACTATTAGGAAAGGTCTGTCTTCACCCTCTTTCTCTTGCACATGCTATCTGGACTGAGTTTCCTCTTCTTCCTCTTCTGGAAAAGGGGGAGGGGTCCTCATTCCATCTTCTGAGCCTCTTGCCCCACCTGTATTCCTGATGCAAGCTAAACTGCCTTTTATCTGACAATTCTCATGGGTGCATCTTGTTGTGTCCAAGGTCCTTCCCACATACCATTACATCTCTTATTTGGGACAGAGCTTTCTGGAGAACATCTCCATTTAAATGTTATCCCTAGATTCCAAAGGCATCAAGGGAGTTTCCTCAATCCTTGGAGCTGGGTGTTTTCCTTGCTGGTTTTCCATCTTTTCAAATACCCCGTATTTGGGGTAATTTAAGCGAATAATGCACGGCTTGACTCCTAGCTGCATCAGGCCCTTTGGAGTATTCCTACCAATTCCTGTAAAATTAAAGCATTATTAACTGCATCACCACCACCTCCACTTGTTTTGGAAGAGAAGACTGTTTTGAGTATGCAGCAGAAATTAAAATCCATCTGGAAGCTTACCATTTTTATATACAGACTTTTTTTAACCACGACACCACAGGGGTCTTGGTTCTTCAGTCATTATATTTTATTTTGCTATTTATTACTAATGGTCTTTAAAGTAGGTCAGTCTTGCAGGAGGGTGTAGAAAGTACCAAGAAATAATATTCACTGCTAAGCTTTCTAATTACATGAGAGAGTCTTCTTAGATACCTTTCCCAAATTGGTATCCTGTGGGTATGCTAGGATTTCAGCTCCCAGAATTCCTAGCCATGAAAAAAGAGGGATTCTGAGAACTTCAAACCAATACAGAAGGCATCAGGTTGGAGAAAACTGTTGCTCCTTGCTCTTGATCATTGCCCTCATTCTTCAGCCTTCCTGAAGCTAAATTCATTTAAGATGAAGGTATTATGTGGGGTAAAAGGAATCATTCTGGTGGGATGTCAAAGACGGCCAACCATGTAACTTCTGGCATGGATTCCTTTGTAGGTATTTAACTGAAATAAGCAATGAGAGAAGGTGGGTGGGAATAGTGTCTGCTTGATTCCTTTATCTCTGTCTCTCTCTCTTTCAAGCACTATTGAGAGTTTCATGAATATTTTGGGCATTGACAGGGACCAGGACTTCAACTCTGGAAGTAGCCCAGAGGCCTTTGGACCAACTACTTTCCATCTCAGCTAGTTGTTGTGGTGGAGCTGAAATTGACTGAGTCAATTCCTACGTAGGTGCCTTCTTAACCTTTGGAGAAAAGACAGGATCAAAATAGAATGCCAATAAATGTCCTTAAATGCATTGACCTTGTGGTTCACCCCTCCAGCAGATATCATGTGGAATGTGAGCTTCTTGAGAGGGTGACGTTTTTGACCACCTCCTTGTAGACACCCTTGTTGGCCATATATTTATTCCACCCTTTCTTGAGAACAGCGTGCACATTTGTCAACATAATCCTGTTGGGTAGATTATTCTGGAGTCCTGAATCTCTAAGATGGGTCAGCAGTTGTGGACAAAGGTGTGAAGCTGCAGTATATTCCTCCTGTTGGTTTCATTCTTGGCTGCCAAGCATTGCCTGATTAAGTTATTGTGGCCCAGTGCTACTCCCTTGGTGCTTTGCTCCCTACCTAATAGACTCTTCAGCCTCTAGGATGACCCTCTGTTGCTCTTTTCCTGGCTCATTTCCTTTCATCACTGCTCATTTTTGCTTCTGTCGATCATTGGGTGACACTGTCTGGCCCCCATTACTTCCACAGAGAGAGCTGCATGGCTTTTATGGTATTTATGGTTACAAGCACCCCGAAGAATCCAGGACCACATTACAGTGTTTCTCAGACAGAAAGTCAAACTATGAATCCCTTCTGTGAACTGGGCTTTTCTTTTTTAATGTGTCTGTTTATTATTCGAGCCAGAAGCCAGGTGTTTTGAATGTCTAGGGTGGGAATGTGATGTTCCTGAAACAGAATCATTGCCAAGGTTCCTGTCTTTTATCCTCCAAACCTATCTCTGCTGTTCTTTGACCCAGCCAAGTTTCTGCTTGGAGATCTTTGTAGAAGATTATTTATCAACCGGTTGCAACCCTTTTTTTCATCAGGATGGGTCATTTTCTAGCAGCTGGAGAAATAGATGGCAAAGTTTTTGTTGCTTTTTTGGTGGTGTTGGAAGATGGCTTGTTTGTTTGCTGGATTTATTCTTCCAGCTGTATCCAACTTACTTAGACCTGGGAAGGATTTTTGAGACCATAAAATCCAGCCTCTTTATCCTCCCCTTTTTATCCTCCCTTTTTGACCCTTAATTCTTATTTGGGATAAATTCAGGGCAACTGGATGGAGCTGAGCATTTACTTGCCGGATGTCCTTCCTGACGTCTATGGAGTTCAGCAGATTTTTTTTCTTTGCACCCTAGAGAGAAACATCTGCCGCTACCTAGGATTGAACTCTCAACCTCTGAGTGGGAGGTGAGCATCTTCATCCCTAGGCCAGCACTCTACTCCAAATCCAGCCTCTTCATTCTGTGCAGGAATCCACATTAAAGCATCCCAGAGAGATGCCATCTGCCTGGACATATCTGGCAAAAGAGAGACCATCACTTCTCTGGGTGATTGGTTTCACCACCAGCCTGCTGTTCAAAATTGTTTTCCATTATGCAACCACTATGCCCTTTCTTTAATTTAAACTCATTATTCTGGATTTACACTCCAGAATGATAGAAAACAGGTCTTGAATGTCTTCTCTGTGATATTCTTCTACCCAGGTGCTTGGAAGGAGCTACCATAACCCTAGTCCCAGTTTGGTCTTCTCAAGGCAAATTCTGCCAGTTTCCTTATTTATTTTTTCAGTTTCTTGTCAAAACTCAGTACACTAGTGGCTCCTCAGTGTATGTTTATTTGTTAGTTTTGGAAAATCAGTGAGAAATCACACAGCTGTTGTTTGGCAGCGTGCCATCAAGTTTTAGTGGCATAATTTTAGGAGGGCTCCCTGAGTGACAAAATATGGTTTGAGCAGCTGCCTGTCTATCCCAGTTTTCTATGCAAAGCATCCTGGAATTTGTTTGCTATTTATTAAGGTCATACCTTGCCCTTGCATTAGAAAAAAATAGCACTCAAGAGAGTTAACAATAAAAGCCCGCTAAAATAGCAAGGCTATCACAAAAACTCGACCAATAAAGCACAGCATATAAAATCATAATGGTACCAGCCTCCACCGACTTAAAGCACGCAAGAGCAGCAGGATTATTGAAATACCAGAGCCGTGACTAAATAAAAATAATTTTATCTGCTGGTGGCGAACAATGGAAATGGAGCTCCCTGAATCTCAGTGGATAGACGTTTCAAAGTTTTTGTTTCGGAGCAGCTATCAAGAAGACCCTGTATCATACTGCTGCATCATACTTCATGGATCAATAGGCAAAGAAGCTGTTGTAATGGATATAAGAGAATATTTGTAGCTCAGGATTGAACTTGGTGCTATCTGAGCTTGTTTGTTTTCTTTCAGATGTTTCATTACTCAGCTAGGTAACATCACCAGTTTTAGAAGAGAGTGGGGTTGTTATAGCTCAGTGGTGATGAACCTATGGCACACATGCCAGAGGTGGCACTCAGAGCCCACTCTGTGGGCATACGCACCATTGCCCCAGCTCAGCTCCACTGCATGTCTCCGTGGCATTTCTCGTCATCATTTTCAGGGAAACAGGTTTTGTTTTTTTTGTGGGATTAAAAAAAGAAGCTAAACCAATCAATTCCAACTTCTCACGAAAGAAAAAGATCTCACCTCCCGGATATCAATTGCTTTTCCTGCAGAGCTGCAGGTGTTGTGATGCCCCGCCTCTCCGCCAGCCAGCTGGTCTTCGACTCTACAGTACACGCATGCGTGCAAGACTTTGCAGTTTGGGCACTTGGTCTTTAAAAGGTTCACCATCACTGTTATAGCTGTTATAAGAAAGGAATTGTGGCCTGTCTGTATCAAATCCTTGTTAGCCTAAATATACTTCATTTTCTTAATTGTTCATTGCATGATTTAGCCTCCAGACCCCTTATCTTGGTTGCTCTTCTCTGCACTCTTTCTAGGATCTTATATCTTTCTTTTTCTTAGAGTATTATTGTCTTTCCTTGACTGACTCCGAAATAGAGATCTGGGTGGAAGATAACACCAGATTTGGCTCTACTGTGCTCCAACTCATCTGCACATGTACATTTTTATGCACAATTGCTTCATCCACAAGACTGTTTCTCAAGGTCTCTTTTTCCCCCCTCTGAAAGACATTTCTAAAGCAAATAAAGACATTTCTCTTTCATCCTGATGAATAGGCACCAATAGATAAAAATGCAGTGGGGGTGGGGGGCGTATTCTATGGAGCCATATACAATACTAAAAGCACTTTCAGTATCTTTGGGATAGTTTAGCCTGAAGCCCTTTCAAGCTCCATAAACATGTAATAGTGTTGACACCTTTTGAACAGAGCAAGACAATCAACAGACTTTCACAGAGTAAGTAGTCAAAGATGTGTGGAAATAGTTTGGTTGCTTTAACCATGCCAAGAAGTGACAGTTCATCTTTGCAAAAAAAACAGAAATACAGTTTTCAACACGATAGGATTTTGTAAGTGGTTAGAATTTAAGAAATCACCAATAGATAAAGCCCATTTTCTTTCTACAGTAAAAGTGGAGCGAGGCAATGCTTTGGCCATCCTGCAGAGATTCTTTACAAAAGGAATGAAGGGATCATCATGGAATTGCAGAGTTGGGAGTCACCCTAAGGATCATTTAGTCCAGCTCTCTCTGCAATGAGTAAAAAGATAAAGGAGTCTCTGTGAATATTACTCCACTAGTTGTAGCCATCTTTGTTTGGCCGTGGTTTAATTATTTTAATTGTTCTTAACTTGTATTATGTTGATGTTGTTTTATTGGCTGTGAACCGCCCCGAGTCCTTCGGGAGAGGGGGCGGTATATAAATCGAATAAATAAAATAAATAAATAAATCTTTAGGGGATGGTGCTCATGTCCATTTTAGGCCATTGAGCCAGGACTGTCCAAAGATATTTTGTCAGTCATGTGGTTATCATGATATCACACCATGGCATGGAGCATGCAGCAAAACAGAGTGCTGTTACCTTCCGCCAAAGTGCTACCTATGTATCTAATTGCATTTGCATGCTTTCAAACTGCTAGGTGGACAGGAGCTGGGTGAGTATTAGGAGCTCATATCATTGTACAGTGCTTGGGTCTCACATCTGGACTGTCGGTTTCCCAGCTGACAAGTCCAACATCTTAACTGCTGAGCCATTAGTAAGAAAACTAATTAAACCATCTATAAGAGGTACCTTTCTTAGAAATAATTTCCAGAGATGAAGAACCCACAATCTCCATAGGTTTAACTTTAATTTTACCAATATTGTACAGATCTTATTCTAAGCAAGTTAAATTTATGTTTTAATTTATGGTTCCTGGATTGGGGCTGAAAGGCAAGTGCAGAAACAGTATGCTCCATCCCATAATTGGGTAGACCAGGTTGCCCTGATAAAAAAACACTTTTTCTTAGGTTGAAATGAAATGTAGATAGCTGCGATTTGTATCTGTTATTTCTGATCCTAGGCTTTTCTGGCATTGGAAAATGGTTCCTGATTATGGAACTGTGGCATTATAATGATATGGGGAAATAACCTTGGAAGACTGGGCCTAGGGAACAGTTAGATAAAAGGTAGTATAGTTTTCATCAGATAATGGATGGGGGAAAGAGGCTGAGAATAGATCCTTCCTATGTTCTCGAGCTATAAAGGAAATGGGAGAATTATACTTTCATACTTGCAAGATTTTGTTAATGTAGCCTTTCAATAAAGTAGAATTAGCTCATTAGCTCATGCATTTTATCTGGTCTACCTGGTAAGGTTGACAGATATTTTTTTTTTGGTACCTGAATACCGCTATCATTTCTCTTCATCTTCCTTTCTCCACTCTGAAAGTCCTCTATTCCTTCCATCTGTTTTCATAAGGCATGATCTCTTTATCTTAGTTGCCTCCTCTGGACCTGCTCTGACTAATGTTATATTCTTCTGGAAGGTGTACCTTCAAATATGGTAGCACCAGTGCAAAGTAAAGAGCAGAATAAGTATTTCACCAGATCTTGCTACAGTGCTACTCCTAATGCAACTTAGTGTGTTAGCTCCTATGAGGAACTGTCTCACATTTCTGGCTTATGTTCAGATTGTTTTTTAATGACCCACACTTATGTTTTTCAGTGTAGTATTTCTGACTCTTCCCAACTTGTATGTGGGGTGGAATTTGAAGTGGAGAGGAGTGAAAAGTCTGGCTAGTTTTGAATCGCGGATGGGAGGGAAATGTCTAAAAGGAGATCTTCCCTAAAACTTTGCAGTGTTTATTTAGTAACTGTGTAATGAGTGCTTTAGTTTGGTGAGATTCCTGTCTATAGACAAGCAGCAATAAACATATTGTTCTGATCAGCTGCTGGTGTTGCTCTCTGATTCCTTGAAGCTCGCAGAATATAGGCTCTACATTTTTCTGCTCTATTGAAGGACATCTCACTTCTTTCCACTCAGTCTTCCAACTTGTCCAGTTTCAAAAGTAACACGTCCCAGGTGGTCAGGAAGGCCCAACAGACTCCATTTCCTAAGAGTCCTACAGAAAAACCAGGTGGCACAGCAGCTGATGACTTCCTTCTATCAGTCAACAATAGAAAGTGTCCTCATATCCTGTGTCACAGTATGGTACGCTGGCTTAACAACCATGGACAAGAAGGCACTACAGAGGGTAATGAGCAGAGCACAAAAAATCGTAGGCTACTCCATAGCCCCACTGGAGGAAATAGCTAAATCCTGCTGTCTCAGCAGAGTGAGTAAAATCCTTAGGGGTGACTCTCAACTGGAACGGCACTTCTTCATACTCCTACCATCGGGCAAGAGATATAGAAGCATAGCCAGCCAGACAAATAGGCTGAAAAATAGCTTCTATCCATGGGTCATCAGACTTCTAAATGCAACATAACACCACAACTAGACTTAATACAACAGACTCACAGTGCCAGTGCAATGTGCAATATGTACAGTACATACTGGTGGAATAATTGTGTTTGTGTGTGTGTGTTTGTGTGTATGTGTGTATATATGTATGTACAGTATATGTATGTAGAAATATGAGTCTAGCCCCGATATTCCTGGTGTTAGGGATTTGTTTATAAGTCTGGAGATGTATTTTGTGTTTGAATGTATTCTGTGTTTCTGTGCTTTGTGTGGGTATACCAATGGGGGCTCATTCAATTTCACTGCACACATGTTGTGTATTAACAATAGAAGTTTGAATCTTCAATCTTCAATCTTGTTCTTCTCATCCTGGATGTTAGCTAGAGCTTTCTATGTTATCCATAAATTTGGCATGCAACCCATGAATCCCATTATCTTGATCATTAATAAAATGTTGAATATTACTGTCCTGAAGACTGATGCCAATGGAAACTCACTGGCTATAACCTTGCATCTCAGTGTAGCCCCATTAATGCTGACACTTTGAGTGTGTTCAGCCATCCAGTTGTGGCTCTATCCTGCTGTAGTGACATCCAGACTAGAGTTTAAGTTCCACTTTTCTCCTGCACTGATAAGATTTAGACTTAGACCATGTGTTTAGTGACTGTTCAAAGTTACAATGTTGAAAAAGCTACCCATATCCAGTCTTCACACTTACAACTTATTGGAGTGTCTCCTCAGTCACACGATCATGATTTAGGAGCTTGTTTTTTACAATGGCTGAAGCATTCTGGAGTCACGTGAGTCTACACATCACTTACCCATCTAGACACCAGAAAAGGGAACTATGTCAAGATGCTCTTTGTAGATTACAGTTCTGCGTTTAACACA
>JAEANM010011358.1:0-15311 GCA_017656035.1 Myanophis thanlyinensis | reverse complement strand
AAAGATGGCCACGCTAGCTCCGCCCCTTCTTGCTACAGACGAAAACGTAATCTATTTTGTGGATAGCCCTCGTATATTCACCAAAGTGAAGGATAGTGTAGGCTTTTTGAAAAACTGCATAAACAAGGTTTGTCCTGGGTGGAGAGTTGAGCAGCAATGACTCATTTAAGTCCCTATGTCCCAAACATTTAATTTACTTCACCGCTTTCTGAGCTCAGTTAAAATACTTCTTCTTTTCTTGCTATATTTTATATATGGCATAGTTTTATGTTTTTAAATTCTGAAAAATCCTGTCCTTTTTCATGTTCATAATTTAAACAACTTCAGAATGTTTCAATAGCTGCCCAGATAATGATTGCATACAACTATTACACATTATTGAGAAATGTAGTAAAAAAATGTGTGACTAAATTGTCATATGAAAGGAGCATCTGTAATTGCTGAAATTTGGTTCTCTGATTAGCTTGTTCTTCATCTCAGTAACAGGACAATGCAAAACCCTGGTTTGTAATTGATGCACTTTAGCATATTTAACACAGATATCTCTCAACTTACAATCATTCATTTAACAACTGTTCAAAGTTACGATGGCATTGCATTGACAAAAAGTGATTTATGACCAGCCCTTGCACTTTAGACCATTTCATTGTTGCATGGCCACGTAATCAAAATTTGGAGGCTTTGCAACAGGCATATATTTATGACAGTTGCAATCCTAGGGTCATGTGATCAGCATGTGCAACCTTCTTAGGATGCTTCTGACAAGTAGTCAGTGGAAGAAGCTGGATTTGCTCAATGATTGTGCGATCAACCACAACAAAAAAGGTCATATAATTGGGCACAGCTCACTTAACAACTACATGGCTT
Organism: Myanophis thanlyinensis; assembly: GCA_017656035.1. Taxonomy (NCBI): domain Eukaryota; kingdom Metazoa; phylum Chordata; class Lepidosauria; order Squamata; family Homalopsidae; genus Myanophis; species Myanophis thanlyinensis. Next base: position 14,444 of record JAEANM010011358.1, on the reverse strand, counting down.
GGTGATGGACATTCCGGTCTGTTATGGTACAGTAGTAAAACAAGACTATCTGTACCTGTAAGGGAGTGGCTGCAATTTGGATTACTTTGTAAGAGTAGCATTAGTTATGTTGTAGTGGAAGTACTGGCCCAAGGCTAGGCTGCTTAATTGGAATGGAAACTGCCACAGAACACCAATACAGAAGGCTAATTTGGGATGTCAAATCATTTCCACATTGCTTCCAGGATAAATGTATTCATGGTATCTGAAACGGAGGTTTTTTTAGGAGTCACAACTTTATACAGATGGTCTTCGACTTACAACAGTTCATCTAGTGACCATTCAAAGTTACAGTAGCACTGGAAAAAAGTGATGTATGACCGTTTTCACACTTACGAATATCTGATGCAACATCCCCATAAACGAGGGGATCAAATTTTGGATGCTTCGCAACCAATTCATATTTATGACAGTTGCAGTGTCCCAGATTCATGTAGTCACCTTTTGTGACCTTATAAGCAAAGTCACCTTGGGGGTGGGACCCAGATTCACTTAATAACCGTGTTACTAAATGCAGTGATTTGTCCTGGCAAGAAAGGTCGTAAAATGGGGCAAATTCACTTAATAAATGTTTCACTTAGCAACCAAAACGGACTCCATTATGGTTGTTAAATTGAGGACTTATCCGTATATAATGTCCTAACAGTAATGCAATGTGGCGGTGTAGTGAAAAGGCCTATTCATTCATTGGTTGCCAATCTAGCTTTATAAAGAAAGCCTGAAGGGCACTTACTGCATCAGATCTAAGTCCCAGGGATTTACACCCATCTGAAGGTGTGGCTATATATCTCCAGGCTGCAGCAAGTAGAAGCTGCTGTTTCTACTTCATATGCCATGCCTTATTTCGAGGTGTAAGGTGAATTGACTCAAGGTGTTTTCCATAACACTCCTTGCCATTCAATTAATCTGCGCAAGAAGTGAACATGCTCTTGGTTAAAAACCATGCTGTGAATCCTTCAAACACAAATGCTGGTGAATGACAAAATGTGGCATTGCATGCAGAACCTAGCACCCTTGGGATGTTTCCATAAAATTGTGGTCCAAAAATATATATTTGTATAACCTGAATGGAGAATCTAACCTAAATGCTGTAGAACTGCAGTTCCTGGCAGGCACTGTCACTGCATAATTCTGAATAGGGCTGGGACAATGATGCTTGTGCATTTGAAGGACACCAGATAAAAGAAGGCTGCCTTCAATTATAATTCCTCTTTAGAGATCGGTAAACATGATGCAGTAATTATGGTGCTGGACAAGAAGGGTTCAACTCCACCCCTAGATGTAGAAAATAACTGGGTGTTGTTAATCTAGTTGATACTTCTCATTCAAACCTATCTCACAAGGTTGTGTCATCTGAAAAATATCGAGTAACATACAGCATACATTAGATTAGGAATAAAACCAACCACTGTTTTCCTTACCAAATGACTCCATCTGGAATTAGCGCTGAAGTTGACGACTACTCTGCTTTGAAAACTGGATAGCGATTAAAATTTCCAAAATGTGGCTGGAATATTAGTTCTTCACTTTTTATATTTGTTTGCTGTCTCTGTTGGCTATTTTCTTCAAGGCAGTCTGTATCTTCATTTTAGGGAGATACCTATATAGGCCCAGCAGAGGAGACTAGGGAAGAACTTTTAGACTTTGGATGTAAATAGTTTTATGCCTCTCTCTTTTCAGATAGTACTGTGTATTCACAGTCACTAAAAATGATAACCCAACCCTGAGATGCGTGACTTAGATTTCAGTCTCAAAGTCCTGCCCTGATGTCAGAAGTGTGAGTCAGAAAAATTACTGAGGGGTTAAGTTAAACTGCTGAAGGCTATCAAAATGGCTGGCAATCTTGGGTTTGTCATCCTTTATAGATTAGATTTAGAATTAGAATTTTTTATTGGCCAAATGTGATTGGATACACAAGGAATTTGTCTTTGGTGCATATGCTCTCAGTACATAAAAAGAAAGATACATTCGTCAAGAATCATAAGATACAACAATGATAGTCATAGGGTACAAATAAGCAATCAAATAATTAGGAAACAGTATAAATCGCAAGGATACAAACAACGAAGTTATAGTCATAAGTGGGAGGAGATAGGTGATGGGAGCAATGAGAAGAATATAACCCTTAGAAGTTATGGATGGTGGAGAAAGATCAACCCAGTGATCTGCCATTACAGTTAATTCTGCTTTTTGATCTAGGGGACTCCACTTTTCTTTATGTTGCCAAATTCTGTTATGCTGCCAGTAAACCAAGATTCAAGTTGTCTAATCCCATCCTGCAATATTACTGTAAATTACTATACCTAACTTGAATAATATTGAATAAAGATGTGTAGATATCAGTTAATTTTATTTCAATCTATTTGTATCTTAGAATTTTAATTTCTGTTTTACTTTCTACAGTTTTCTGGGGTCTTTTAGTTCTATGCACAGCTTTCAGTCATATGAATAGAGTAATCTGTGTTATTCTAGCTTGTGTTTTGCTTGAACTTCTTTTTAATTTTAAACAGTTAATTGTTTTATTCTATTCTCGTCTTTGAAATAAAATTTGACTTATAGGCAAAGGTCTATCTTGGAGGACCATCTTCAACAATGTATACCTATAAGAAGATCCTCTCAATATTTCAGCATATTAGACAAGTTGCATGTTATAAATATGTTCTATGTATGGATCATCACATACATATATTTTAACAATGTAATACTTGATCAAGTTCTACATTTTTGATGTTATTTACTGGTTTTAACTTTAAGGTGTATAAATGCAAAAGATGCACATCAGCTACAACCATCTGCCTGCAGTAATAAGCTGTCATCTAGCCTTCATTCTCCATTATCCCCAACCAACATGGGCAAAATAAGCATTGTAGTCCAAGAGCACCAAGCTACATCCTCCTGCTGTAGGCAGCCCATAATTCAGATTAGCCCTTAGTTATCTGCTTAAACAAGACCCAGTACAACCAGTGTTTTTGGATCCTGGGTTGGGAGAAACAATCCCTATTTTTAGAAGTGTTCCTCTTATAGCCAATTGTGTACTGTACAACTGTCTCATGCTTAGCCATGTGGTGGGTGACTGCACCAGTCACAAAACATTTTTCTCTAAAATGGGTTATAGGCATTAGGGGGAAAAGCAACCCATTGTGCAAAGCTCTTACTCAACAGTTTTATGGTATGTGAAGGGTCAGCAGGCTTCTGAATACAACTGATTCTTAAACGGACAGGCCTATTCTTAGAATCTTTAATCTTCCAGCCAAACTGTGGGGAGTTTCCCATGCTATGAACTGTAGCATGGTGCTCGGTCTTAGCAACTTTCTCAAGAGGCTTTCTCTGGAACTCTCATTGCAATCCATGTTGGGGAAACTCCTATTCCTACTCTCTTCCACCCCCTTTTAAATCCACTCATTGGTTTTAATGTCAGACTCTTCCCTGACATGACAGAGGATTACCTGTATCAGCATCAACATAGAACTAAGGAGAAGTTTCCTGACAGAACAAGTAATCAGTGGAACAGATTGCCTCCAGAAGGTGTGAAAGCTCCAATAGTGGAGGTTTTAAAGAAGAGATTGGATTGGACACCATTTGCTTGAAATAGTATAGGGCAGTGTTTCTCAACCTTGGCGGTGTTAAGATGTTTGGACTTCAAGTCCCAGAATTTCCCAGCCAGCTTTGGGAGTTGAAGTCCAAACATCTTAACGCCGCCAAGGTTGAGAAGCACTGGATAGGGTTTCTGCCTGGGCAGAGGGTTGGACTAGAAGACCTCTAAGGTCCCTTCCAACCGTTATTCTGTTCTGACATTTCAAGGGGAAAAAACTACAAAGGAATATTCTGTCATTCAGGCCTTGGTTGTCCTGAAGGTGCTTTTTCAAAAGACAACTGGACTTTGTTTTTGTTTTTAACTTTTCGCTTCTCATCCAACAAATTTCTTCAGTTTTGACTTCAGAACTGAGGAGATTTCCCCAGTCCAGCTGTCTTTTGGGAAAGCACCTTTGGGACCAAAGGGAAGCTGAGGTAATAAAGAGGGAAGCCTTTGGGTTACTTTCATGCTCCGCCTTGAAGGGGGGGTGGGGTGAAGGTGGAGTCTACAACCGGGATGGACTCCTAGAATCTGGCCCCGCAAAGCGCTACGTTCTTAAGACTACCCGAAGAAACGTGTTGACCACCCCTCCCCCCACCGCCCCAGCCAGGGGAAGATGCCCAGAAGGCGCCTCCAAGGGGCGGGACTTCAGAGCCCCGCCGGCACCGCACAGCGCAAGTTCGCACGGCGGGGAAACGGACCCGAGGCCCCGCCCCCTCTTTTTACGGCCACGCCTCCTGGGCGGGCCCCTCGCCCGACGTTCGCCCGCCCACCCTCAACTGCCGCCGCCTCTGTCAGTAGCCGCGGCGGCCGTGGCGGTGAGGAGACGGCGGGGCCTGCTGCTCGGGCTCTCGCGAGCCGGGTGAGGCGGGGGGGGGGGGAAGGCGCTTTTAACCGGGGCAGGGAGGCTAATTTGGGCCGGAGAAAGGGGAAAAGGTGGGCTTGGCGGGTGGGGGTGGCGGTAGAAGAGGGAGAAAAATATACCTTCCCCGGGTTGGCGTCTTCTGACGTTCAAGGGATGCGTGTGGAAAGGGATGCGGCTCTCCTCCGCCTGATGGAAGGGGCAGGTCATGTGGGGTGGCGACCTTGGAGGATGGGATGGAGGTCCGGGGAGATGCTTGTCAGGGGCGAAATGCTGAGTAAAGGAGGTGTGTGTGTGTGTGTGTCTGTCTGTCTGTGTCACAAAACCATCCAGCTCTTCCCTGGATTCCTTTGGGTTTTCCTTGTGGTTTCCCTCCTTTCTTTATGAATGCCTGTCAACATTGTCCAGGCATAAAGGAGATGCCTCTGGGTTTACTCAGCCTTGTGATTGGCATGGCATTTAACTCTTGCCCTTTTTTTTTGAGGGGGAGATCAGGGAGGGCCCCACCTGGGGACCCCACCCCTTTTTGTGGGTCCTGAGAACTGGACCATAGGCAGAGGACCAGAACTCAGGTCTTTTCCATCTGCCCAGATTTGGATTTCCAAGGCTGGCTATCTAGAATGGGAGGAGATAAATGGGGGGCGGGGGGCAGGAGACCCCCACCCCCACCCGAGGGAAGGACTTCATTTCTTCACTGAAAAGCCATGGGTCTATCCAGTAGGCAAAGGCTTGGTTGTAGGCGTGACCTCTGGAGAAGCTCCTCAGAAGCTGATGGATCAGATGCAGGAGAAAAAGTGGAACAGTATTTAGCAAAGCCTTGGATGGTTGCTAGGGAAGATGGGCAATGAATGGGGCTTTGGTACCATCAACAATGGCTGGGAGTGGGCACGTGCAACGTGACAGAAGGACATTTCTTCCAGCTCCTTCTCCCGGATGAATCCATCACATTGTGTGCTGCTACTGCTGAGCAAAATGTCTTTGATGAAGCAGGGAGCAAGAATTGTAAATGTCGACGTTTTCCATATTTATCCATATTTATCGTTGGGCTGTTGCCAGGGAAAGCCTACCCTTGAATGGGACTGAGAAATCGGTGTTTCACTTATCTTGCACACTATGAATTTGTCGATTATATGAATGATCCACAAGGTTAGCATAGTGTGTGTGAATCACATCCTGATTTTTCATAAAGACCTGGAGTTTTGCAGATATTTGGGTACCGTATTAATTGCCAAAGGTCTCGCTGTAAATACTATATCCTATAGCAAAGTGATATGGGAGAAGTTGTCCAAAAAATCTGGAGGACCTTGCAGAAATAATTGTTATTTAATTGAAGCATAATCTGTAGTGGTAAAAAATAAAAATTGAATTAGTGAGAAAATTGCACAGTTAGAAATGTAACATTTCCAGAAATGAGATGCAATGAGTACTGTCTCCTTCCCTTTAAAAAAGAATACACATTTTGGGAAGGAAAAAAAGTAAAACCTGTGCATTCCTGAATTTTTAACAACTTTACAGGGTTAGCTACTTTGTTACTTTATAAAGTATATTATTTGTAATTGAGTTGCTTCCTAAAAGTTGTATGTTATGTAAACTTTGAACTCTGAAAGTTTGAGTTATTTGTACATTGTTTTTTTTGTTACAAATGAAGTTATTAGTTTCTAAACTCTAAAGCATGTGGTATCTTTTAATTTTGTTTCTTCAGGAGAAGCAGGCAAAAGATTGAACAGAAAACAAGAAAATTAACACTAACCATCAATTTTCAGAAAGAGCAGACAGAAATTATGAAAGGCACATTTTTGGCACATGAACCATTGTTTATAGTCAGATCAATATTGTTGATCTGACCAACGGAGTGGTGCTGAAATTCAATTCAATCAATAGATGTTTTTTGTTCACATTTTCTTTTATGGGCACTGAGGTAATTGTGGAACCCTAAGTTGTTAAATTTTAAAGTTCCTTGTTGAGAGAAATATATTAAAATGTTTAGTCCATGTGTATGTGAAATATATATTGAGTATCAAAGTCATTTTTGATTGATTGATTGATTGATTTGATTGCTAAGCATAAAGTGTTCTTCCGTGTTCTTATAAAACACAATTTACATCCTGATCTTGTACATATTTGAAAGTACAAGCTAGTGTACTCAGGAGCAACTTTTTTGTGTAGGATTGCATTGTTAGCTTAGTTTCCACAAAGGTATGTGAATTAGAGTCAGTGGTGCAACCAGTGGAGCTAAAATTAGATATGTTTGCTCAGTCCAGCCTTGCTTGGTAGTAAAGTTGCTGAGATTGTCCATATCCATATATTTGTAGATGATTCCAGGGGCTTTTAAAAAGTGAGTCATCTGCAGTTGCTGTTGTTCATTTGCAGCTTTTTAGTAGTATTTCTTTCTCATTTTTGACATAAAACACCATTGTCCTTTTCACAAAAAATAAATCATAAGTTTTTACTGAGTGAAATATGAATTAAGTTTTTAACATTATATTTTCTTGACTTGTTTGCTTCATTTTCATGTTTGTACCAGGCAGTACAATGTCCACAACAGAGCAACAATCAACAGAGGCCTCTCCATCTTCTAATTCAAATTCATCCACTTACTACGAAGCTGTAGAAGCAGAAGCAGCCAATAAATATGAACCTGTTTCTCCTCACTGGTTTTACTGCAGGACAGTAGATTCCAGAGAGAAATGGGTTCCCTTCAGTGAACAAGATTCAGAGAAGTTGGAAACAGCTTATCAGTCTAGTAAGTAGACATGACATGCCCAAAAAAGAAGTTCTAATTTTTATGCAGTTAATTTTGCATTTAAATTGTGTATATTGCAGGATGATGTGATTTAATTCTCAGTTACATTCTGTTGGGCAAAAATATTTAAAGCAAAAGCTTAGCACTCTCTACATCTTGTTGGATTGTAGTTCTTTTCTATTGAGAAACTCTCAACAGGTGAGGGAGAGAAGGAAGGAGGGGGTCAAGCAGGGTACTAGCCTTGAATCCTTGTGCAGCCACAAAAGGCATAAGCCTGATCCTTCCCAAATTCCATGAATCTTTATATGGTTGTTCCTTGGGGAAGCCAAGTAGTCTGGAGAGATTCTTATAGTATAGCAGGACACAATAAAGTTATTGATTTTGACCTTTTACAAGTGGATCTAGTTGCACTTCAGCTTTACCCAGTGTGGCCAGTGATCATGAGTGATGGCAATTAAAGTCCATCAGTAATTGGTAATTGTATCTTCTCTACCCTGTGCAGAGTCCATGTCTTCCCTATAGCACAAATGCATGAAAATAAACCCCAATTATGAGATACAGATATTCTCAGTCTAGATCAGCCATCATTTAAACTGGAAATCTACAGTATATTGTATAAATAAAATTTGGGTTTCCAGGGCATAAAGAAAAGATGAGATAAGTGGACTAGTCCAACTATAGGCCACAACAGAGGGACAAGATATCTGCTGCTGCCTTCTGATGTATTTTTTGTAAATATTATCCAGTGTATTTTCCTGGACATTTTCCCATCTAGGTAATGTGTCTTCTAAAAAAAACCCCCAATAATACGATTGTCAACTATATGAATTTTGACTTAGAGGTCCTCCACACGCCCAGATCTTTGTGTACAGCCTTTTCCTTTTAACAAAGCCCTATTGATAGTATGCAGCTAGTTTCATGATAACTCTTGTGTTCTGTAGGCAAGCATTGCAAGGAGTTGATTGTGCCGACCGAAGGGGGCCGGTATGATGTCCACTTAAAGAAGAGGATGCGCTATTCTGTTTACTGGGAAGAAGCTGAATCAGAAGTAAGACGTTGTACTTGGTTTTATAAGGGCGATAAAGACAACAGATACATTCCATATCCTGAAAACTTCAGTGAACAGTTAGAGGTAATGTTAAGAACATGAGTCATATTCTTGATTGCATCACTTTTATTTCTGGCAAATCTTTCTGATTTCCTTGGGAATGCCCTTCATACTTTCCAGGAGCTGATCATGGGGGACATTGTGACCAGGATCTCTTATGTAATTTGGAAATATAAATATCATTCAAGAAATTTCCATTAGACTCATAGTGCTGTGTGGACTTGTTCTCTCTGTGATACTTTTCCAGTTTAAATTCATCCTGCCACATGTTTTCTCTTCCCTGGAAAGAAAATATTTCTTTCACAGAACAAGTGGTAAGAGCTGTCATATCTGTTTATTTTGTTAACTGGGGTAGACTTGTATACTACTTCATAGTGTTTTACAACCATCTAAGCAGTTTACAGAGTCAGCACTTTGCACCCAACAATCTGGGTCTGCCTGTCACTGACCTCAGAAGGACAGAAGTCTGAATCAATCTTGAGTGGGTCAGGATTGAACTCCTGGCAGTGAGCAGAGTTAGCCTGCAATATCACATTCTAACCACTGCACCACCATGGCTGTCTAGTGAGTAAATAACTGGGCATCACTAAATTAAAAAAAAAGTGCTACCCTGAACCAAATCAGGATCCCTCCAAGGATTGTTCTTTTAAATTATGAAATATTTGACTATTTGGTTTTGGATGCCACATTCACGAATCAGCTGTTTTGAATCTAATTTGAATCCTTGGTCATTCAGCTCTTTCTGATCCAAAGGAGGCCCTTTCAAATTGAAATATTTGAACTGTATGAGAGCTGCCTCTTCAGCAATTCTCCATCACCTTGGGAGCAATTGGGTCTTCTTCCTTAGTTATTGGTAGCTTCCATTCTCTTTGTTTCATGACAAAGTTGACTTGGTATTATCTGCAAATGACTGTTTAAAAAAAAAAAGTCTTGACTTTGCAAGATACCCTGCCCTTCTGCTTTGCTTTTTAGAACCTAACATATGCTGCCCATCACACTGCAAGGAACAAAGTGTGGCTTACTTGATAGGCCTATCCACCTGAGGGATATTCCAGTTCCTTGCTGCATTATGTTCTTTGAGTCCCCTTTCCCTTACAGAGTTCTTGCTTCGTTCTGGATATTTGTTTGGAACAAGGACAAGTCTATCCAAGTCCTGAGGGAAATGACATTTTAGGACAAATTCTTTGCTGTGAATTTAGTTGAGAACTGTAGGTAACAGTGAAAGATACACATTTTTCTTTGTTAACCCTCACCTACTTATTATTATTCCTAGACACTAATTTGTTTGTATTCTGGATGACATCATAGTTTCAAAAATGCTTATATTACCTCCATCAGCTGAATTTGAACAGAAATATCTGAATGATTGTAGGCAGTAAATTCTGTAGTATGTTCCAATTGGAAATTGAAAGCATGTAAATCTAACTAGTGGATTCCAATATCTAATGATACGAAGCTGAACCAAAAACCTTAAGTCTTATATTTTGTGAATCGAAATATAAATTGCTTCCAAAATAATTAAATGAAATCAAGTCATTGAAATAGTAATCCATACAAACCAAGAAAGAAGTAATAATTTCTCTATAGAGAATTATCATGATTAGTGAAGAATATCTTGTTATGTCTAACCACACATATGGTGGAAAACATGCAGCAATTTGTTCTCTTGATTTTTTAAAACTGTACATTTTTAAGTTACCTAGAGTCCATTACATCTCAGCTGGCAAACAAGACATGTAAATAAATAGGAAAAGGACCACAAAAATTTTAAGAAAACTTTTTTTTTTTAAAGTCACTCTTGACTCCTAGCGACTACAAGGCAATTTTTGGAAGTAGTTTACCATGGCTGTTGAGATGGTTTGGACATGTGCAGAGTGGTTATATGGGTAGAAGGATGTTGGAGATGGAGCTGCCAGGCAAGCGGTCAAGAGGAAGGCCAAAGAGGAGATAGATGGATGTGGTAAAAGAGGACAGGAAGGTAATTAGGGTGAGAGGAGAGGATGCCGAGGATAGTTAGGTGGAAACAGATGATTCGCTGTGGCAGCCCCTAACGGGAACAGCTGAAAGAAGAAGTTTACCATGACAGTCTTCATGGGTCTGAGGAGGTGACTGGCCCAAAGTCACCCATCCAACAGACAGACAGTTTCTTCACAGAGGTTTCAAAACAGCTACTTTAAAGCTGGATATTATAATTCCTCCATCTATATTCATGGGATCTAATCTAAGACACAACTAATATTGGGAATATAGTAACCTTTCTTAGCCACATCTGAATCAGTACTGATATAGCAGACCTGATCATGTGCTATAGAATGTATACTTTTTTTCCTCTTTGACAGCTTGATTTTATATTAAAAAGTGAGATTCATTAATACTGCATTTTAGTTTTCAATCTATTTTTTTCTCCTTTAGTCTGACCTTGTGGATCAGAGTATATTTAATTTTGTCCCTGAGGGGGAACATTCAGAGGTCTATAAAATACTATCCACACATCTGTTGGAAAGTGATTCATTGACCCCAGAATATTTAAAATGTAAGTTGAATTTTTGAATTATTTTATAATTACAAGGAAATATCCTTTAAAAACCTACATGTTTACAAATATACATTAATTTCATGAAAAGAAGTATTTATTTGTTGGGATAAGAATTTACTGAAGCAGCTTCTTCCGTTAGTTCTCAATTTGTGGACATGTCAGATTTTAATTTAATTGATACTTCCATCTTTTATTGTTTTATTGTTGCAGCAAAAAATCAACTGGAGTTCTGTTGCCATATGCTCCGAGGGACAATAGACCCTAAAGAGCCAGCCACATACGAATTCGTAAAATGCATAGGAAACTTCAAATCCTTGAGTAACAGTAAGTTAATTAAAACACATAACATGTTTTAATAAGCAATAGTTTTCAGAACTTTGACAATCTATGTAACAGTAAAACAAATAAGAAAAATTATTTGCAATTTTTTGCAATTAATAGGCATAATACTAAATTGATAATGATAGTAATAACAGTATTATTGAGAATACACTGAAATGAGGCGTGTTACAATGGAAATATCAGACAATGAAAGATTGATCTCAACAATTTAATCTTAATTCCCTGAACTGCTAATTATTTTAGAGACACATTATACTCATCATAATTTTTATTGAACTGTAAATTACTGTGTATAATGAGGCTAAAGAAAGCAGTATTTTAAATTAAAAAGCTTTTTTTTTCTGAATAAATTCTCATTTAAAAACTGAAGTCTTGTTTTATTCTTTTTAGATGATGGTGGGTTATATTTTCAACTATTAAATAGCTGTAGTTCAAATATAAACTATTTCAACTATTTATATATGTTGTGCTGATGCTTTGAAGTTATTGTAATTTTAATTAAGAGTTTAATATAATTTTAAACTCTTTGTTTTCTGCATAGTGCCTAACTCTGCACATAATGGTTATGAAGAAACCATCCAACGACCTCATAGGCCTTCATATGAAGACAGAATTTGCCTTGTAGCTACAGTTAGGTTAGCTACACCTCAATTTATTAAGGTTTGTTAAAATTATCTCATCAAAATCTTTGCTTCTTTGCATTTAATTTAGTCTTATTTAATAGTTATTTAAATATTAAACAGTTTTTAAATTAGATTGGATATTTAGTTGTTAGAACAACTAATCATGGTATTTGCTCTAGACAAAGGGCTTTTATGAAGTACTGGAGATGTGAAAGCATCTACATCCAGCTTCTCTTTGCTGCATTTTCGTAATGTCTAATGGATTAAGTCCTATGTCTTACTTTAACCATATACATCTCAACTGTTTGGTACTGGAACCAAAGTAGATATATCTCCTCTATAGACATGCTGATATCTGTGTAGTTAGTCATTCAACCATGCAAAATTTAATTGCTGGAAATTATTTCTAAAGACTCTCCCTTTAAACAAGAATATAGAACAGTGGTGGCAAACCTTTTACTTACCGAGTGCTGAAAAGTACGTGCTTTGTGCATGCCATCTACACTTGCGTGCGGCTCCTCCATGTGCGCTGCATGTGCAACTGCACCATCTGCGCATGCGTCCAGCTTTTGCACGTGCAATGTACGCGTGCTGCATGCAGGCACTCACGCACACATGAGCAGTCGCGTGTGCATGCGTAGGAGAGCTCCAAAGACCAGCTGGATTTCCTGCTGCAATCACGCGCATGCACAGCAGATGCCCAAAGACCAGCTGAGTCTCTGCAATCACGCACGCAGTTGCACATGCATGCTCAGCTGGAGGTAAGTTGGCCAACAGCTTGTGTGTCCAGCAAGATGGCTCTGTGTGCCACCTGTGGCACCCGTGTTATAGGTTCGCCATCACGGATATAGAACATGAATTATGAATTGAACTAGTGTAGTGTAGTACAGTGACTAGCTACATCAACAGGCTTATTCCCAGCTCTGAAGAGAAATAGGTGGAATGCTGAGGATACCTGTGGTTCCTTTATTGATCCCATGCATAGAATTCCTGCAGTGAGGAAATGTTCATCCTATAAAATGGAATAGAAATGCATGTGTAGCAACTTACATTAAATTAATCAGTTTTATTATCTGGACAACTATTTCAAAAGAGTCTTTAGATTAGATTGGAGGAATTCTGAATATCTTACTTTTCTTTTAATATTACTTTTTTCTAGGAAATGAGCACAGTAGAAGAGCCTAATGAAGAGTTCACCTCCAGGCATAGCTTAGAGTGGAAGTTCCTTTTCTTGGATCACAGGTGCCATTTCTTAGAAATATAGTACCAAGGGTAGCATTTTACTAGCATCAGTGGGCATTATTGGGCCTTAGCTGCGTGTATGTAGCAAACAATGAATACTGTTGCTGTTGATGAATGTTTTTATTTGATTCCAACCATGCATTTTAAAAAACAAAAACAAATATAGCATTTTTTCCCTCTTATCTGAAAACCAAAGAAATAATCCTTGTATTGTTATCCAGGGCTCCACCAATAATAGGCTATTTACCATTTGAAGTGTTGGGGACATCAGGCTATGATTATTATCACGTGGATGACCTGGAAAATTTGGCAAAATGTCATGAACATTGTAAGTAATAACATAATCATCTTACATTATCATAGAATGTAAGGGAATCTTGGAGGTAATCTAGTTTAACCCTTGCCCAGGTAGGAATCCAGTGCAACACCATTAAATATGTCTAATGGTAAACATATCCCTAATTTTCCCTTGTAGTTAAAGCTTAGGAAATTGAACTTGCTTAGAAAGAATGTACCAATGTTGCAAATTCATAGTATTTTTTTTCCATATTTTAAATAAGGTTTGCTTAGTCATGTTTTTATTTATTATTAGGTCACTTTGATTTGGCACAGTTTAACAAATTTTAAAACTTGTGTTAAAATGCCTTTCTCTGCCTACTCTCTTTAAACCAAGGCGTTTTATATATGAATTTATGCAATTTTTTGATTCATAGTAGCATCTGAATTAGAAAAATCTTAAAGCAAATTAAATAATTGTTGGTTAAAAAAATAGTCTGTTCAGAATTTATTCTTTCTTTGCAATTTGGATATCTTGTCTCCTTGTATAATAAGTTCCAGAAGATTTAAATTCTGTATACCAGTATTTAGATTCTTATCAAGAAAATTTAAACGAACATAAACTATTTTAGACCATATCCCAAAATTGGCATCTTGCAAAGTCCCTCCTTTGTTGTTTCATCTTGTAGTAATGCAGTATGGGAAAGGGAAATCCTGCTATTATCGATTCCTCACAAAAGGCCAGCAGTGGATATGGTTGCAGACTCATTACTATATCACTTACCATCAGTGGAATTCTCGACCAGAATTTATCGTGTGTACACACACGGTAGTAAGGTAACATAATTCTGCATCACTTTTTACTTTAATTATTTAAAACCTTTTTCTCCTTCTGTTTTATTTTTGCTATTTCAACTAAGCTCATCTCCGCCTAGACTATGGCAATGCTCTCTACATGGGTCTCCCCTTGAAGAGTATCCGGAGACTGTAGCTGGTGCAGAGTGCGGCCACGCGGGTGATTCTGGGGGCTCCTCGGAGCTCCCATATTACACCTCTCCTGCGTGAGCTACACTGGCTCCCTGTGGCCTTCCGGGTGCGA
>JAEANM010011357.1:0-15312 GCA_017656035.1 Myanophis thanlyinensis | reverse complement strand
ATATTTAAGCGGCCATTGTTTAATTATTTTAATTGTTCTTAATTTATATTGTATTGATATTGTTTTTATCGGCTGTACACCTGAGTCCTGCGGGAGAGGGGGCGGTATATAAATAAAATAAATAAATAAAATAAATAAGCCAACCTTGGGAGGCTGAGAGTGTATCTAACCCAAACCTACTTTGAGTTTTCTGTGCCTCAAATCAGTGGTGGAATCCAACTGGTTTTGCTACTGGTTCAGTGCGTGCACACTTTGCTCTTTGTTGCCACGCGGCTCCTACAATGCTTGTTTTTTCTTACCTGAGGTAGCCCGGATGATTAAGAAGGCTGTGGAAGCACACAAAACAGCTGTTCTGGTGATTCAGGTGAGTTAAAAAGAAAAAAAAGAAGGGGATATAGGATAGGAAAGGGCAGGGGTGGGTGGGGCCAAAAATTGTTGCCGCTACCGGTTCAGTAGAACCAGTGCAACCAAGCTGAATTTCACCACTTCCTGAAATGTTTCTTTGACTTGAGCAAGCCGATAAGGGAATAACAAAGTGAGGATGGTGAATGTTTAGCAAGTTTGGGTGACAATAGGGCCTAACTAACTTTAAATATTTAGAGGTGATAATAGATTATAAGCAGTCAGGAAGCATGTGGCCAAACTGGGCCTATCAACTGGGCCTGGAAAGGAATGATGTGGTGTAAGCTGATGGGGGTAGGATGAAGATAAAAGTATGCTTTTTCATTATTTGGGTGTGGTCTCTTGCCTGTGTGTATTGAGGACAAATTGCAAATGCTTCAAAAAATTGTTTTGTATTCCAACAATTTTGTCTTACTCCTCACAATTAGAAGGAAAAAAATGATACTGAATGAATACAAAAATAGGAAACAAACAGTTTTATAGTTACGCCTTGCACTATCCAAAGTGTGATTTTGAGAGCAGCATTCCTATCAGATGAATGAGCTGCAATAAAATGGTGTGCTATTAATTGCTGTGGGCGGTGAAGTTTAATTTTTATTACTGCATGCTGTTGAAAACAGCAGGATCAGAAATTAGTTTAAAGTTTAATGATTCTGAATAAAATGTTCCAAGAGGTGCTGTAAAAGTGGTTTTAGATACAGAGGAGATGAAAGAGCCATTGAATCCTGCCTCTGCAACAAGACAGGGCAGCCAGACACAACCTATATTTATCAAACTTTTGTGTTTTGCAAAGAGCTACGAGTACTTGCCAATAGAAGGAAGTAGGGATATTGGTAACTGGTGATTATGTCTATTTGGAGGGGTGGGGAGAAATTTTGTAGGAGGAACAAAAAAATTCTCAGAAAAAGTTTGTAGATTTCCATCTACATAAACTATCTGGGTTTCAAGGCAGAGTTGCATGCTTTCAAGCTGGGCTGACTTGATCTGAGTTTGGAATCAAGGCAGAATTTGTCTCGTTAGTATTTGAATGGAAAAACATCAGAGAATATCAGGATTGTAGGTTAGACTGGGAAGTTTATATGTTACAGTTCACCATATTTGGATAATTTTGAAAAACTAAAGTGAGTCAGTACTTGGATGGGAAGAAGAAATAAAATAAGGAGACCTGCTATTCTGAACCTAATCCTTTCAAAGAGAGAGGAAATGCTTAAGATCTGACTGATTGGGACCTTGCGAAAAGTGACATATTATCCTTAAATACGTGATGTCAAGGAAGAAAGGAATTAAGAAGACCCGGTCTAATCACTTGCATATGAGCCAGCAGTGTGCTGCAGCTGCCAAAAAAGCCAATACAATCCTAGGCTATATTAATAGAGGGATAGAATCAACATCATATGAAGTTTTAATACCTTTAATTCATAATGCCTTGGTAAGACCACACTTGGAATACTGCATCCAGTTTTCGGTGCTACCATATAAAAATAATGTTGAGATTCTAGAAAGAATGCAAAGAAGAGTGACAAAGAGGATTAGGGGACCAGAGGCTAAAAATATGAAGAATGGTGGCAGGAAATGAGTATGTGTTAAATGTATGAGTATGTGTTTAATGAAAAGAAGGAGTAGGGGTGACATTATAGCTATGTTCCAATATTTGAGGGACTGCCACAAGGAAAAGGGGGGGGGGGGTCAACCTATTATCCGAAGCACCTGAAGGCATATTTGTATTTTTAAATATATAGGTATTAATGTTTTTAAAGATCACAATTCTTTGAATATAAGCATTAAGATTAAAGTATTGTCTAGTCCACTACTGCTTAATGTTACTCAGTGTTTTCATTTCAGCTGTTAGATTTCAAATCTACCCAAGGAACAAAAATGATTCATGCAATGTTTATCTCTATACCAGAAACTCTGGTATACCAAGCTGCTGTTAAAAGTGTAGTGCATAGATCAATTTTAAGAAGCGATGAGCTCCCCCCCTCCCTCTAGTCATAATTGGCTGCAACTTTAAAACACTGGTCTCAGTATTGTTAATTATTTCTGTGCCAGAAATGCACACATTCTAAGGAGAAAATTAATCTTTGGGAATCTCTCTGGTAGTTAGTCACTTTGTGACCTGCAGAAGCCTGCTAGATTTAAATGTGTTAAAATTGCAATTTCATCCTAAAACATGGCACAATAAAATCTGTTTCTTCAGCACAATATTGAAATAATATCATTTCTAAGTAGCTCATTTGAATGTCTTTATACTTGTTAAATGTATTTTTGCTTCCTTAATATGCTGAGCTAATGCTTGAACCAACAATGAATGTGCAGTTATCATTTCCTCATATGTCACACGCTACTCTGATATTGCCTGGTAAAAACTCATTAAAATAATAGCAATTTTTCCATAAGTAGCAACAAAGAATTTCTAGGAGACAAGTGGCCTTTTTTAAAAAGCACATTTTATGAAAACTAAGTGATCCCGATTGTTCAGCAAGCATGAAAATTAAGGAAACAATATCTGACAAGATAAGGGAACTTGAGATCAAATTAGCTCAGGGATATTATGCAGGAGGCTAACACTTTCAAAATTGTTAAGGTACATAACACTGCAAACAGTAAGACAAACAGTCCTCTCCTGCCAAATTGAGGAAATGAATGAAGAGTTACCCAGCCATCATTATTTTTGTTATTTCAGTACAGTGGCGGTTGGTGAACTCTTTGCTTTTATTTACTTACTAAGTGGAACAGATTTTGAATCACTTCAGTGATGCTTGTTCATGCTATAAGGATGCTTCTAGTCACTAGTGGAAAATTGTCTTAGGCAGAGAAACAGAGTGAGATCTAATCAATTGAATGATAGAAGAATGTTTAGGTTTACCCAATAAATTTGGTCTACAGAAATTATGAAATTCACTCAAAGCATTTTGTATCTCATTAAGCACTACAAGGGCTACAGACTGAGGACCACTTGATCTCACATCTTAACCATAAACTTTCCCCTCAATCATATATCACTTTATTATATGCCCTCCCTGCCCTTGGGGACTTATTTTTGTAATATAATGCAGAGTATTTGGATTTTAAAAAATGCTCGCCTCTTGTTTATTCTGATGAGTGCACAGAATTTTCTATTGATCACAACCTAGAAAATGTATTTAGTGAGCATTGTGCAAAGATCTTATTTATTGATGGAAAATCTGTTCCTCCTGAACATATTTTGGAGAAGAATTTGACACAACTTTTAACTTGCTTTCAAAATGAGACAAGTGCAATAGTATCTTCAGAAACTCATGATACTTCACCAATCAAGAACATTAATGTGTTCAAAGAATCACATGTACTCCCATCATTTATAAAATCAAATACAATTTTAAAATCTTTTAAAATATGGAAAGAAGACTTGAGAGTTGGAATTGAGACTTGGAACTGTTTATAGTATAAATTCGTAAATCTATTTCAACAGTCACTAAGCATTATTAATAAAAATAATTCATAGGTGGTGCCAAACCTCCTTAACATTTCATTAAATTAATCAAACTCCTCTAGATTATGTTGAAGGGTTATAATTAAGTTGAGACATATTATATTTGGTAGCAATGTGATAATGTCTGCCAATCACAGCCTCCTTATGTGTTCTAGGGTATCTTATTCCATTGGAATAGCCTTGAAGATTTGATAGAATTGATATAAATTTTTCACCTAGAAAGAGGCAGGAGTAATACAAATAATAAAGAGAGGGGCTAAAGCTTCCATTAAAAAATGGAAAGAGTAGGTACTGGGGAAAAGCTGTCTCTGATGGAGATGTTGAAGAGGCATAACCCCTCACTTTTGGAGAAAGGCTCTCTTCACTCTGGGAAACATGTTATAGGGTGTCTCTTCTCAAAACCAATGTGTTGATGATAACCACTTGTATATCTCAGTCTCTGAGAACCAAGATTGCCTTTTGTTTGTTTGATAACCCTCATACCCTAGTTTGGGGATAGTCCAAACTATTTTTCCTTTAAGGAGACTACAGGTGACAGCTGTAGTCAAGAGGGCTTTGCACAAGTTGATCTGGTGTGCTAGTTGTGCCCATTCTTGGACCAAGAGGAGGCCCTTTAAATATTCATGCTTTGGACTACTGTAATACATAGTATATGAAGCTGCTATTGAAGACTACTCAAAAGCTACAACTGATCCAGAATGCATGGACAATGATGGGTGTGTGATAGCATATTCACATATCTGACTGTTTTGGGAACTGCCCCAACTACCAGTTGGCTTCAGGGTGCAATTCAAGGTGTTGGTTATCACTTATAAAGCTTTTAATGGTGTATTACCTGGTTACTTGAAGGAAAACCTATTTCTGTATGTCTGATGAAGTCAGTTACAGTGGGCATGCTCTGGATTTCCATTAATGAAGCAATGTCACCTTGTATGAGCCAGGAAGCATGCTTCTTCGGGATGGCTTTAACCTTGTGGAACGACATTTACTCAGAAATCAGTACTGCTCCCAATCTTTATATACACATTTCACTGCATTTCATACCATGTATGAATGTGCATGTGATGAATAAAATTTGATTGGATTGGATTTAGAATGTTAAATCTAGGCTATACGCTAGGATGGTGGTTGGATTCCTTTTGGTTTTAAGTCCTATATTCCAATCAGCTGCATTCCTTCTCTCTGATATATGTTTCCTTCTGATATATTATTCTCTGAGATATATATATATATATTGCTTTCATTTTCATTTCTTTTAAATTCATAATTGTTTATGCTTTCTGGACTAGACTAAGACATATATCTCTTTTCTTAGGCATTGTCATTTTTAAGCATTCTGAGATTGTCAACATGCACAATATTTAGGGATGTGGTATTTATTATCTATCAATGCTTTAATGCCTTTTAAAACATGATTTTATTCCCTTTGATTCTCTTTTAGTAGCTTTATAATCCACCCTGAGAATTCTGAAATTGGGTAGATTAAAATAGAAATAATATATGTATTACATATCTTTACCTCGCAGGCAACTAATATTCAGATGAATACTAACTGTGTCTGGAGATTTAATTTATCTTACAGTGAGAAAACCCGTTGAACACAGGGGTGAATTAATGATTGCAAAGAACCCTTAGGGGTCATCTGGGTGAATAGCTGATATTGGGCAGGATGGCAGTGAATGAAGGTAGGAGACACACACAGTTTTATACTGAGTAGTGCATTTTCTCTGTAAAGATTATTTTTACATAAAAGACCAGTCAGCAGGCTTTAGAGAAGCCAAGAGATTGGAAATGTGCAAAGATTTAGAAGAAACTAAAATTCTAAAAGTGGAGCGATTCTGCACACAGCCAAATATGTAACAAATACATTTAATGGCTAAATAATGCAGTGCAACCATTAGAGTAGAAATATACTTATAGAGTTGGGGAAATAGAATACAGCCATGGAAAAAAGCTTATTAACTTACAATAGGTCCTACACACTATTTTTCCAATTGATTTGAAGTAATCATAACTGGCCATTGCTGCCTTTTATGAAAAGTAGTCCAAGTATGATTATATTGGGACATGGGGAAATAATCAAATTAAAAGGTGCTTATATCTTACATTTATATTTTAAACTCTCTCAGTGTTAGTAATCACGCGCACACCTTTGACAGACTTGTTTTAAAAAGCTGAAGAAATGTAATATGTACCCTGTAGTTTTGGTCATTTGGGCAGCTGTGATAAATATGGAGATATATCATCTACAACATGGTGATGACACTTCAGGAAACTTACAAGATAATGGTGAGGAAAAAAATCCCCCCAGGACAATTGACAAAGGGCTGATCTTTCTTTTTTCTTAGATATAATGAACATGCATAGGTTTTTCCTTGTTCTACAGTGCATGGTCTATGGAAGAGCACTATCTGTTAAACAGCACTTAAGAGCTAATTAGTGCTGATAAACTGGCTTGTCCATTGAGCTCAGTGGGGCTGTTAGCCATCAGGTTGATTGATAGTAGCTGAACAGCTTGGCTAGATGAGAGGCAGAGGAAACAAAAACACCCCAGCTCGCTGAGTATGTCACAGAATAGATGCAGGTGGATTTTGAAATGCTTTAAAATAATTGCCTTTTCCCGTTTGGATCCAATTTTGAGAAGGTGGTATTGCAGGCTAACACTGCTCACGTTGCCAGGAGTTCAATTCTTTCAATTCTCACCAGCTCAACCTTCCATCCTTCCAAGGTGGGTAAAATGAGGACCCAGATTGTTGGGGCAATATGATGGAGTCATCATACTGTAAATCCCTCAGGAGGGTTGTAAAGCACTATAAAGCGGTATATAAGTCTAAACGCTATTTCTATTTCTAAATTTCATATTTGTACGTTGTGTTTTACCAGGCTTCCCACTTCAACTCAACTCAATCAGAATCAGCTATATTAAATTTATGTTGGAAGGTATCTCTCTTAGAGTTATAATGGCATTTTATTGTTTTCAAAGGTCACTTTGAATTCTTCTGTTTCTTTCCCTCCTACCTTCCTGGATTAAGAAAAATCTTCTATCATTATATATTTCCATCTCTTCCCTTTATTCCTGGCACTCACAGGTCATTGTTAATTATGACTGCTTGCAATATAGCAAGGTGCTCCTCATTTACTTTCTGTGCTAGCCTTGTCCATTCTGTAAAGCCAAGAATGTTATTGCAAGTGATGTCCTTCATGCAACAATGAATTCTTTCTCTTCTTTGGCAGAGATAGTAAAGTTAAGTCACAGATTTAATCAACAGCATTGTTAAGGAGCGGACTACAGAGTGTGTAGAGTCCTACCTGAAAACCAGGAAGCCAGCTCTGAAGATAAGATTCAACTAGGTCAGGGGTGGGAAATTGTGGCTCTTTTATGACCTGTGGACTTCAAATCCCAGAATTCCTGGGCAATGCTACCTAAATAAAATGGAGAAAAGATTGTGAGGTGTAAGTGTGAGGAACCCTTACACTTCAAAATGTCTCCTTCATTTTATTTAGCTTGCCTTGCCCAAGGGTTCTGGGATTTGAAGTCCACAGGTCATAAAAGAGCCACAATTGCCCACCCCTGAACTAGGTGGACTGATGAAAACAGCTACTTGAGAGGCTGTAGTTGAAGTAATCAAAGAAATGAGTCTTGATGTAAAGTCTACAGGACTATTTTGACCTTGGAAAAGTGATTGTGAGAGATGGGAAATTAAAAATGCATGATGGAGCATGAAGGCTTTGGGAGGTTGCAAATTATAATGGTAATTGGCAGGAGAAACCAAGACTGTGTCTCAGTTAATCAGGGAATTAAAGAACAGCCTTATAATTTCAAGTTTTGGAGAATTCTTAAACAAGGTACTTTCAACTAGTCTCTACTGTCTAGTCTCTACTGTACCTTCAACTAGTTTCTACTTTATTCCTGTTTTATTGCCTATTTGCCTGCATTTTAATTTACAGTATAATCTAATTTAGTTTGATGCTTCTGAGAGGCAGAGTAGCAAGTTACAGTATAATGGCAAGAAAGAGAAACAAAAGTCTGAAGTCTCAGAAGGTTGGAGGTCATTCTCCTTATTTCCAATGTTGTTCCTGAAATTAGTAACTTTAATTATTCTGCTTTCTCAGTTCATTTAATCATTTCCGTTAGCCATGTTGCAACAATATTTGCACTCATACAACTCAGGGATGTTTTTCTCCACCCTACCCTCTGCTCTCCAACTCCAGGGTTTTACTTCCAATTGAAAACAGATCAGATACCTCATCTGCAGTCTACCGTTATCCTCTCCCACAGAGGCTGCCATCTCCAAAACTTTCTAGTTGCATTTTATAGTTGATCTCCTTCACTCTCCAATCTCATCATCCTTCTTCATTCAGAAAGGTTTTTGCTCTAATATCATCATGCAGCCACCATTCATTTATGGTATATTATTTACAATGTTCTTTGTCACCAATTCCTTGAAAGGATTAAAAAATAATAATAATGGGGCTAAATAAAGAAGAAGCTTCCAAGCACATGAGAATGAAAATAGATGAAATGTATTTATTATTTATTTGAAAGATATTGTAATGTGACCTAATTCAGAATCCAAAGGTGGGGGTGTTGTGGACATACTCAGAGGATGCCTGTGGGTCAGTAAACACTGGCAAACACAAATTGAAGTGCAGAGTAAATGTTGGCAACCATATCATGCCGTATGTCCATGACTGTAAATATTCTGATTTTTTTATGCCTATGAAAGATGTGGCATTTATCTCTTTAAAAAGTAAGGTTTGTTTAATTCTGTTTTGTTTTTGAGAAAAAATGGTTTTAACAAAAAAAAATTGAATAATTCTGTTTTTAAAAATTTATAAATGAAATTTATTCTGATTACAACAGTCTGATCATTTTATGGGATACTAATAAAAGCAGAATATCAAAATATAATTGCACAGCAAAAAAAAATTACTGGAATAATTAAAACTGATTCCTAATATATTGATGATTACCCTGTGAATTAGGATTTAAGGCATATGATTTTAATATAAAGTGTGTAATGTTAGTACTAATATTAGAATTGTATAGATGGTTAAATATGTTTAATATGATTAAGATATGAATGAAAATAGAAAATGATATATACAGAAAATCAGGATGGGAATGAAAAGGTATGATGAAATATTGTATAAATTAAGAATGAATAGCCACAATGTTTGTAAAATTAGTACTAACACCAGAATTGCATAGACGGTTAAACATGTTATGGATGAAGATAAAAATAAGATACATAGAAAATCAGGATGCTAAAAGATACATGAAATAAGTGAAGAATGAAGAATATAATTAATAAATAAGAACATTACTATAGGAAATGTATAAGAGTATGAATTGCAAAATGTATAAATGTATAATTATAATTAAAAGTTTGTATTAAGAGGGTGGGCAATTTTCCATTGTTCATAAAATGATATATTTGTAATATATAGAAAAATAAAAAACTTGAATAAAAAAATCAGCAAAAGAGTTGGTCTTCTTACTGTATCTGAATTCTCATAAAGTGACTCTGTTCAAGATTAACTGCATTCTTCAGGCTCTTGTGTCATATTTATAAGATTATTTGTTGATAAAATCACTCATGTTGCTTGGAGATGATTGTCATTGAATAGAATTGAGTGAGATAACTGATGCAAGATAACCAGAAATTCTTTAGCTTGTGGAATATGAAAAAGTAAATACAGTACCCTGTAGCCTGAGCTTTGCAACTTTTGAGCTGCTTCATTCCCCAACCTCATTTTTTCATGTGGTGTCTGTCCAACTAGGTAGACTAGACCAAAATATCAACCAGGAAGAACAGAACTATCTTTTTTGAAAATAGATTGTAATAATATCTTGTGGCCACATTCTCTTTCTATCTTGGCTCTGCATTGATCCACACTTTCCCTTGGAGCAGCAGGTTTATGATTTGGATCTCTTACAGTAGCAGGTGAAGGCCAAAGTGCCTTGGCCCATATGTTGGTTTGTGGTCTTGTCTGAATTGAGAAGCCCTTATGGAAATATTTCATGCTGTTATTATTTCATGTCATTCTCACCATGTGATTAGACTATTGTAATACACTGTACCTGCAGTTGACTTTGAAGACAACTCAAAACTGCAGATTCACAATGCAGCAACCCATTTGCATGTCAATGAGTCAGTATCTGTTTTATCTTCCCTGCATTGTCTGTCAGTCAGGTTCTTGGTCTAATCCAAAGTGCAGAGGTTACCTATAAAGTTCACTTAGCTAAATTCTCATTTTTTTCAAGACTGTTGATTCCAAGATTAAAATTTCCATTTTTTATGATCATTCTAGGAGAGATGCTTAATCCTTACTCTATTAGAGATAAATGGGATGGAGCCTTGGAGGCAGACATTCTCAATAACATAATATCTGAAGATCTCTTGAGGCACAACTGACTTCCATCCTGATGGACTTTTGCAGATCTATTAAAGCAGTTTTATTTGGACAGTAGTATTACTGTTGAGCTACCTCTTTGATGCTTTTTTGCCTGTTTGTTTTATTTTTGTTTATACAACATGTGTTTTTGGAGATAGTATGGACTTTATTTATTTATTAAATTTATATAACCACCATCTCATTGAAAGCAACTCTGGGTGGAACATAACAATAAGATTTTAAGTAGTTTTATAGATAGGAATTTTAAAGAAAAAACATTTTAATGTATTTTATTGTGTAAACTTCCCATGGTCCTATAATTGAGCAGCATAACATTATTGTAAGACATGCATACATATATACATACATACATGGAGATAATGAAAACATTCTGAGACCAGGAATTAATTTTCTGAGAGTCCAAAGAGGATTATATTTTATTGTTTCTCTAGGGGCATGGTGATGCAGTAGTTAGAATTCAGTATTGCAGGCTAATTCTGCCAACTGCCAGCAGTTCGATTCTCACTGGCTCAAGGTTGACTCAGGCTTTCCACCCTTCCGAGGTCGGTAAATTGAAGACCCAGATTGTTGGGCGCAATATGCTGACTATGTAAACCTCTTAGAGAGGGCTATAGAATATTGTGAAGCACTATATAGTTGGTGCTATTGCTATTGTTATAATATGTTCCTGGTAATTCCACATTATTTTTATGCCAGCAATTTTATATATAGATTGGAATCACTTTTCTTAACAAACAATGGGTTTCAAAATCTTTGTCACTTTATTGCTAACTACCTTAGTGGTCTCAGATACAGATCAGTGTGAAACAATTTAGCACTATCCATATGTGCTGGGATTCTGATAAATCCCAGAAGTCCCAAATAGGACCTGGAAATTACCAGCTGTAAAATGCTGGCCTAGATTTCCTATCTGCTCATATGTGATAGGGATCATATTGTATGTCCCAAGATTCAGATGGTAAGTCTGAATTTGAAATAAAAGAAGCTGCTCCAGCAGAAGCTGTGGAATGTCAGTCTCAGAGCCAAAAAATATCACCTGAAGCAGGCACCATTTGAACAGCTGAAGCAATCAAATGAAGATGACATTAGGTTCCCAACCCCCACACTCAGTGAATAGAGCAAAGATTAGAGCAAAAGGGCTTCTTGCCAAGCAAAGGCAGTAGGATGGAGCATGATTTAAGAGGTAGCCCTGACCTATGATCCCCTGTTGTATTTGGCTGTTTTATCTCTAGCTCTTGAATAATATTTGTGTGGATTATGCTTGTCTAATTCTGACCTCTAAACTGGCTAATATCCCTGACCTGGATCTTGGAACTCTGGATTGGAGTTTGACTATTCTATGCACTCCGGTTATAAGCAAAACCCTTCAGGCAAGCTTTTTTCAGAGACTGTTTTGGTTTGCATTTCCTGTCTGCTTTATTTCCTTGGCCTTGAGTAAATTACTAATTTCCAAAACAACTGTATGTGAGAGTGTATAATTGAAACCAGAAGCAGGAGACTTATTAATAAATTACATAGCCATGTAATTTTTTTACTCTTAGCATGCTTACTCGTCTGTAGATTACTTATAATTTATTGAGGTTTTGGTCATTGTAGAACTCTCAGTTTAGTAACACTGTACTCGTTTGCTAATTCCCTATCTTCGTTCTGCAAATGTGTGTGAGTGATGTAACACTTTTTATCATTCCAAATAATTGTGTTTCTGTATTATGTGTTTAAGCAGGGTTAATAAGTTAATTTCATTTTAGCAAAATGGATAATGGATGAATAAATATGAATGAATTAAATGGGTTAGTGCTATGAATTTCAATTTGTAGATAATAATGCAGCTAAATTTCTCTCATTAAATGTTTCATTTTTTAAGCTCTTTTTTTTTATTGTTTAAGCCTTTTAGGGAAAAATGAATAAGACTATCATATAATACTTATGAATAAAGGTATGCATGAAGAAACTGGATAGACAGGAAAACTTTACCTCTTCTCTTATATTAGGAGAGAGTCTATTATAGAAGAGTCTTTTCTCCTGTCTAGACATGCATTGGAAGTATGGATTTCAATTCCTCAGAATCTCTGCAAAGGCAATGTTATCAGTGCAATTCTCAGAGTTGGTTACACGGTAGGAGGTTTTCCAGGTTTGGAAATAAGGTACAATGACAACCACCAACTGGGATGATTTTAATAGAGAATTAAATACATAGAAGATAAGGTCACTTATTGAAAATAAGGTTGCCAGTGATAATTATTATATATTATTTCTGGCACCAATTGCTGGGAAACATTTTGCTTGTGGGCTCATTAGAAACTTTTGATGGGTTAGTGCAGGATTAGAAAGTTGGACTAGACTGGCCCTTATTCTTGCATTTTTTATTATTCTCTTTTTAATCTTGGAAAGAAGGCAAATACTGCAAGTACTGCAATAAATAAACATGTTACGTTGTAAATGAAAAATTTGATGATAAAAGGAGTCCGTGAGGTTTTTACTCCACTAATTATTGCCAACTATAGGGGGTAGTACTCATCTCCGTTTCAAGGGATGCTGAGCAGCATTATGTGAAGACGTTTCCAGTATGACATCATGGAGCACTGTTAACTTTCCCACCAAAGTAGTATCTATTTATCTACTCACACATGTACATGCGTTCAAATTGCTAAGTAGGCAGGAGCTAGGGTGAGGGCAAGAGCTCACCCCATTGTGCAACACTTGGGTCTCAAACCTGGACTATTGACTTTCCAGCTGACAGGCCCAGCATCTTAACCACTGAGCCATCACACTGCCCATTTTAATAAAAACCCTATAGATATTATCCTTGAACAAGATACATGAATTGGCTTAACTGCTTGGGACCACAATAACTCAAGGAATATTTCCTCTATTATGTACCTGGTTATTTTGTTCGATTATCATCCAAAGGCTTTATCCAGACACCCTTATTATGTTAATGTGATTGGTTGCTCAAGGGAGAAGCCCTTTTCACTTATGTAGCCTTACTTATGAAATGCCTTCCTCATAAGAAATACCTGGTGCCTGTGTTAATGACTTTTCAGTGTTATGCAGAGCCAATCTTCTCTGAGACATTTTAATAACATTGTTTTCTGCAAGAGTGGATATTTTTCTTATTTTTTTTAATTATACTTTGTTCAAAAAAGAAAAAAAGGATTTTTAATTTCTCAGTAACCCTGTAACCCGTCCAAATATTTTCTAATATTGGAAGGATTAGAAATAAAATAGTGATTAATAAACATAAAGGGCAAGAAGAAGGGTAGTATCTGTGCTACCAGCCTGGCCTTAATCCTCTTACTGAGCAAGGAAACCTGTGGGAAGCTCCAGTTCACTTTCACTTGAATGCAACTGCATCTGCCTCATGATAGGAAGCATTGCTATTGCAGAACTTGTAATCATAAAATAGTTCTATTCACCTTTGAACAAGCACAAATAAAAGGGCCTCCCCAAACCTCCAAACTAAATGTAGGAAATGCAGGTATGTTGGTAAGAGAGCTGGCACAAGCAATAATATTGAGGTAACATAAATGCCAGTGAATCTAATCTGTGTTCTGCTTGAGTGTTGGGAAATATGAGAAAGATTTTAGAGGAGTGAGGCAAACCAAAAAGGACACATGAAGATTCTTCCAAGCTTAGTTCTTTTATTGTTTCATTCCAAGACACAAAACCTTGTGAAACTGAGCAGTCTATTGGCATATATAGTACACTCAGCAAATTGCTGGGGAAGGGCTGTCTTCATCCTCTTTCTCTTATGCATAACATTTGCACTGTGTTGCCTCTTACTCCTGTGGAATACACTCCCTCCCCTCTGGGGATCCACCTCTTACTTTTGTTGTTGTTATTAGTTGCGAAGTTGTGTCCAACCCATCGTGACCCAATGGACAATGTTCTTCTAGGCCTTCCTGTCCTCTACCCCCCTGGAGTCCATTTAAGCTCATGCCGACTGCCTCAGTGACTCCATCCAGCCACCCCATTGTCTGCCGTCCCCGTCTTCATTTGCCCTCAATTGTTCCCATCATTAGGCTCTTGTCCAGTGAGTCCTTCCTTCTCATTAGGTGGCCAAAGTATTTGAGTTTCATCTTCAGGATCTGGACTTCTAAAGAGCAGTTGGGGTTGATCTCCTCTAGGACTGAGTTGTTTGTTTACCTTGCAGTCCAAGGGAATTGCAGAAGTCTTCTCCAGCACCATAGTTCAAAGGCCTCAATTCTTTGGCTCTCAATCTTCCTTATGGTTCAACTTTTGCAGCCATACATTGCAACTGGAAAAAACATAGCCTTGACTATATGCACTTTTGTTGGTAGCGTGATGTCTCTGCTTTTTAGAATGCTATCTAGCTTTGCCATAGTTTTCCTCCCCAGGAGCAAGCGTTTTTTAATTTCTTGGGTGCAGTCTCCCTCTGCAGTGATCTTGGAGCCCAGGAAAATAAAATCTGTCACTACCTCCATTTCTTCCCCATCTATTTGCCATGAATTGAAAGGGCCGGGTGCCAGGATCTTAGTTTTCTTAATGTTGAGTTTCAAGCCAGCTTTTGCACTCTCCTCTTTTACCTGCATCAGAAGGCTTTATAGTTCCTGTTCACTTTCTCCCATTAGAGTATCTAGAGCCATGATGGTGAACCTATGGCAGGGGTGCCACAGGTGGCATGCAGAGCCATCTTACTGAGCATACAAGCTGTCGGCCAACTTACCTCCAGCTGAACATGCACATGCGATTGCACATGCACATATGCACAATTGCAGAGACCCAGCTGGTCTTCGGGTGTCCACTGTGCATGCACACAATTG
This sequence comes from Myanophis thanlyinensis, assembly GCA_017656035.1. Lineage (NCBI taxonomy): Eukaryota > Metazoa > Chordata > Lepidosauria > Squamata > Homalopsidae > Myanophis > Myanophis thanlyinensis. The sequence continues at coordinate 234 of JAEANM010011357.1, read as the reverse complement.
CAGCAGGAAATCGAGCTGGTCTTTGGAGGTCTCTCTGCGCATGCAAGGTGATTGCTCATGTGTGCATGAGTGCCTGCATGCAGCATCCGTGCATTGCATGTGCAAAAGCTGCATGCATGCACAGATGGTGCAGTTACACATGTAGTGCACATGGAAGAGCCGCATGCAAGTGTGGATGGCACGCACAAAGCACGTACTTTTCGGCACTTGGTAAGTAAAAGGTTCACCACCACT
>JAEANM010011356.1:0-15312 GCA_017656035.1 Myanophis thanlyinensis | reverse complement strand
TGTAAGGAAGGCAGGAAAGAAACATTCTGGGTTGTTTCTAGCCTAATCTTTATTGCCCTGCTTACAGAAACTGCCCACCCAGTCACATGACCCACCCACACCCACCAAGCCATGCCCACAGAACTGGTAGTAAAAAAAATCGAATTCCTCCACTGGTCGTGGGATACAAATAAGCAGTCAAATCATACTAGGAGACAATACTCAATATAAATTGTAAGGATACAAGCAACAACTTATAGTCATAGTGGGGTGGTTGGTTGATGGAACAATGAGAACAACAGTAATGCAGACTTAATAAATAGTTACACAGTGTTGAGGGAATTACTTGTTTAGCAGAGTGACGTTTAGCAGAATTCCATCTGTTGTGATCTTTACCTGATGGATCTATAGATGTTGACGTCCACCATCTACTGTGGCTTTGATGAATCAAGGCTTTCACATAGAGCTTTTAACTAACATAGACAATGTATAAAGTAGGTTATCAAGGGTAGTCATACTGAGACAGGGCCCAGGGACCAGATCCAGCCCATGGGGTGCTTAGATCTGGCTCACAGGATTGCCCTGGAAACAGTGAAGGACCAGCTCACAGTGCCTGTGCCCTCCCGAGCTGTGTTTTTGCTGGCAGAGGGTTGTAGAAGACTGTTGGAGCTGAAAACGGAGCTCAGGAGCCCATTTTCGTTGCAGTGTTCAGGCCACTACAAGTGTCCCTGACACAAGTGACGTTGAGCTAGTCATGCCCACCCCAGCCCTCCAAGGTCAAACACAACCCTGATACGGCCCTCAATGAAATCGAGTTTGACACCCCTGCTATACGCCACTCAGTTTTTCGGCACATTTGGACCAGTGTGCCACGAGGGGAAACCACGCTCCAGCTGTATCCCAAGAGTCTTGTGCTATTCTTATGCAAGCCAGAATTTGTAATTCTGAAGACTTCCTTGTAAGCCAAACATGCTTAACACTGCTCACACCCCATGTGTATATGCTAAGGATGCATTGCTTTAATTAAAAATAAATAACAATAAAAAAGAGAATATAAAAGTAAGCACGCTGCAGAGGGAAGCACTGGCATCAAGATTAATCTAGATTTTTTAAGCACTGCATCTGGAGCCTGGGCCCTTGTAGACTCCAGAAAGGCTTCATAGATAATTTTTTTGAAAAAACCTGAAACATGGTATTTTGTTTGCCTTCAAATAAAATACGAATAAAGCTGGGGTTAAACTTCACCGTGCTCGCACATCAGGGAACGTATGTGTCTGTCGTTTGGCGACAGTTGCATAGCCACTGCATTCATACTTCCAGTAATCTTAATGTTCTGGCTAGGGGGCCCTTGAATCGCCTGACTCCCAATAGGAAGGCGGATAACCCATCAGCATGCAGGATGCCCATCTCCATGCAACCCATATAGTTGAGATTTAGGAGGTGTGAGCATTGGCCTGCCTGCAATCAATTTCAACCTATGCTTACCCATCAACCCTCTTTCAGTTGAGTATGGCCAACATAACAGAAATTCTTTGAGAGAAATTCTAACTTGCTCTCAAAATTCCAAATGTGCCCACTGGCTTAGAGAGATTAGGAAACCAGGCTCTATCAGTGCAGTTTCCAGTGTCTCTTAGACACACAGCCTATTATTTACCCCTCTGCCTGTATTTAATTGAACGGTACTCCCTGATCTTTAGTGTTTTTTTTTTCTTTAGGCAAAACAGGTATGGAATGAAAAGTCTTTAGACATTGTTTCTTTGGAGCAAGGTGAAGAAACATCTTGTACTGCATGAATTCTCTTAGCCGAATCTGAATGCTGTGATAGTGCCACGTTGTGGGGAGCAAAGCAGTTGGGCGTTCCCTCTAAACTTTGCAGCTGCTATGTTGCGCTTTGGGAAGGGCAGGGGTTTAAGCAGAGAAATGTGTGCCTCAAACTTCATCGCAATGCGATCTGGAGGTGCTTCACAAGCTGTAAAGTAGGGGTTGAGGGTTGCATGTCATTCTTGAGCTGTGAGGTCCTTGGTGCTCTCTTAGCTTAGTTATTTTCTTGCAGACGCTTTATTATCCAACTAGGTAACATCATCAATGCTAGAAAGATGTGGGGTTTGCTTTCTCTTTATATGCAAGTGGCTTGTTCTGTCAATGTTGGTGATGGGAGTGTTCTTGGTAGTTCCTTCATTTCAGGCTATTGTTTACTGTTTGATTGTTTGTCTGAATTGGTAATTCCTTGATTGAAATATTGCTTACCAATTGATTGTTGGTCCACTATTAATCTTGGTATCAAACTCTGCTTATACTAGACATAAGGACAGTTTTCCCCCATGCCATCACTCGGCTAAACACAACATTGTCAAACTATTTAGTAAGGCTGTATTACTGTTATTCTTCTCATCTTTCCTGTTACAGTGGAACCTCTGGTCACGAATGCTTCTGACTATGACCAAATTGGGTGCCGACCCAAAATTTCACAAACTGTTTTCCTCTAGTCATTAACAAATACTTGGGTGGCAATCAACATGGCGCAGCCAATTTCCCCTTCCGCGCCGATTTTCCCTTCTGTGCCATTTTTTTTTTTTTTGTACGCGCTTGCACAGTCAGTCTCTTCCGGTCACGACCAAATCAGGTGCCGACCGAAGTTCTGGAACAAATTTCGGTCATGACTTGAAGTTCCATTGTGCCTATCTCCTTTTCTACTTATGGCTATCACTTTGTTGCTTATATCTTTACAATTTATATTGTTTTATTTAGTTTCCTAGTACCATATGATTTATGTTGATTGCTTATTGAATATCCTATGACTATCACTAAGTGTTGTATCTTATGATTTATGATGAATGTATTCTTATGATGACTATGTTCATGATGTATCACTTATAGCTTTTATGTACATTGAGTGCTTACGCACCGAAGACAAATTCCTTGTGTATCCAATCACACTTGGCCAATAAAGAATTTCTATTCTATTCTATGTTGATTGCTGGCAAGGAGGTGCAATCTTTTAGCTTCTGATTGTCTCTTTTTAATGATATGTAGATATTGTTTATCTCTACATATCTGTTGAGGAGAGCAGAGAGAGAAACCCCATTCCCTTCTAGCCCTGATGATGTTACTTAGTTGGGTAATGAAACATCTGCAAGGAAACAACCAAGCTCAGAGAGCACCAGAGACCTCACAGTTCAACCCTGAGCTATAAATATTCTCTTCTCATGGATCTCATACCACTTTTTAAAGACCAGACACAAATCCCACAGAAACGACTGGTATGTGTTCTCAGCCTGCAGGTGTGACCCTCGTGGGATCACCACAGATAGCAGCCCCTGTGACCAGATCGGAGGTGATTGCTATTGCAAGCGTTTTGTCACAGGGCAATACTGTGACCAGTGTTTGGTGAGTGAGTGTTGTAATCAATTGGATTTGTTCTGTGTGTATTTTGAGTCCAGTCCCTAACGGGTGTATTGGTCCTTCTCTTTCGCAGCCTGAATACTGGGGTTTGAGCTACGATGTGGCGGGCTGCCGAAGCTGTGCTTGCGATTTCGGAGGTGCCTACGACAATAGGTAGGACTGCAGTGAGCAGACAGCAAAGGGCAGAAGGAAACATTTTAAGTGGCTCCCGAGAGACCGGTCTGTTTCTCCACAGCTGGAGAATTCTGAATTGACAGATCCTGAAAATAGAGCTTCACAAATTGACTCAGTGGCTAGTGGTCAAATTCCATAATAACACCGACACCCTTAAGCAGTTCACAAGCAATAGCAGCACCAACATCTTCAGCATTGTGCACAAATAGGGATTGTAGCTTTTGGGATATCAAAAACACATTTAAACATTTTTTTAACTTTCATGTTAAACTGGTTAATTTTCATGTTAACTTTTTGAAAAAAACCGGTTTCACGTTTTCTAAATTCCATTGTAAACAATGCAATTTATGATTTTATAAGACGCTCTTTGCTATGCTTGAGCATTGCTGTGAACTGTAATGCTCTTATGACCTAATAATGTCTCTTAGGCAAATGCTTATCCATTCATTTGTTTATTCAGATGAACACAAATGCGTAGAATTGTTTCCGTTTTGTACAACTTGGAGACATTTTCTTTCTTTCTTTCTGTACTGAGTGAAATTTCACAAAATGATGACTTATATACCCTACTGAATTAGAGAGAACCATCAGGAACCAGACCAAAGTGCTTTGGGAACAGGGGCTGGTCCTGGGGGGCCAATTTACTGGGTTCTCAGTGTCTCCCCCAAGGTCGTGCTTAGCTTAGCAATAGTTACTATAAAAGTTCTTCTCCGTGTCTTAGTGCCCTCCAAGCTATATTCTTTTTAGTTGGGTAAACCAACTATCTGATGAGACAAAGCCATAGAGAAATACAGGCAGAACCTCATTATAACCATAATGGAGGCCAACATTTCTGTTGGTATCCAAGACAGTTGCTTGCTAAGTGAGCCATGTCCCATTTTACCAATCTTTTGCCGCAGTTATTAATCACTGCACTTTTTCAGTTAGTAACATGGTTGTTAAGTGAATGTAGCTTCCCCATTAATTTTGTAGGTCAGAAGGTTGCAAAAAGTGATTGCATGATTCCTGGGGACACTGCAACTATCATAAATACACCCTAGTTGACAAATGTCTGAAATTTGATCACGCTATTACAAGAGCCGTGTGAAAAACAATCATGAGTCACTTTTTTCAGTGCTGTTGTAACTTTGAACAGTCACTACACAAATGGTCATAAGCTGAGGACTATCTGTTCATTCAGCTGTATGGCTGGCTCATTCAGCCCACAACATTGAGCACCTCTATGGGCTGAGAATGGGGTTGGGTTCTCATGCTAGCATTTCTACCAAGGAGCCGGGCCAATTTTCTTCCAACTCAACTGCCAAGATCTCCAACTCACAACATAGATATTTTGAGATGTAAGAGGCAAACACTTCTTGGGACTTGGAGGTGGGCCAGTTTCCCCTTGAACCTTCCAGGAACATGGCACTCCCCTGCTTCTGCAGCTGGCAAGCTTCCTTGTAGTGTCCTATGACCTGATAACGAGGCTTAGGGCAGCCAAGCAGACAAAAAAAGTTGTTTTTTCTCATCCCAAAACAAAACATGGCAAGGCAAGAAAAGGATTGCAAGAGAGGGTGTGGGTGGAATTTTGGCACTCCACTAGTGGGAGCCTCGGCTGTCTGCTGTGTGATAACATCCACTGCGTTTTGCTTGACTGAATCGGATAATTTGGGGAGAGCCACAGCGCTGCAAAAAAATGTGATACTCCTTGTTGCATCCAGCCCTGTTTAGAATGGCCTTGAATTTTTGCTTGTGTAAGCAAAGCCTAATTGAACCAGGATTCCTTGTTTGAAGATGCATTCGATAATCAAGCTATCTTCCTGACCAATCATAGGCAGACAGTGTCAGTATGGTCACCTCTTTTCCTTCATGTCTTGGTTTGCACCTTTATCTTTTCTTTGCAGTTGTTCTTCATCTGTATTGAATGTCACGGTCTTTTATGGCTACCTCCAGAGTTAGTCTGGATTGTTAATCAGGAATATTGATAAGAAGCACCATAGCAGGCATACTGCAAGATTACAGTGAGAAATGTTAGGAGAGGATCTATCCTTTAATACTATACACCAGTGGTGGCGAACCTTTTACTTCCTGAGTGCTGAAAAGTACATGCTTTGCATGTGCTATCCGCACGTGCGTGTGGCTCCTCCACGTGCACTGCATGTGCAACCGCACCATCTGTGCATGCATGCAGCTTTTGCATGTGCAATGCATTCACGCTGCACGCAGGCACTCACGCACACATGAGCAATCGTGTGTGCATGCGCAGGAGAGCTCCGAAGACCGGCTGGATTTCCTGCTGCAATAGCGCGCATGCACAGCGGAGGCCTGAAGACCAGCTGGGTCTCTGCAATTGTGCATGCGTGCATGCACAACTGCATGTGCATGCTCAGCTGGAGGTAAGTTGGCCAACAGCTTGTGTGCCCAGCAAGATGGCTCTGCCTGCCATAGGTTCGCCATCATGGCTATACACTATACCTATTTGCATTCCAGGTAGTCCTCAATGTACAAATTTTTCATTAGTGACCGTTCCAATTTATAACGCCGCTGAAAAAAAGTGACTTACAACCAGTTATTGCTCTTGCTTTTACGAGCCCTGTGCAATGGTTAAAATACAGCATTGCAGGCAAACTCTGTTCACAGCCTCATGTTCGATCTTGACAAGGCTCAAGGTTGACTCAACCTTCCATCCTTCTTCCTAGATCGGTAAAATGAGGACCCAGATTGTTGGGGGCAGAGAGTGCTATAAAGCAGGGGTCCCAACTCCTCGGTTCGTGGACTGGCACAGGTCTGCGGCATACCAGAAACTGGTCCGTGCAAACAACGAAGCCCCATCTACAGGATGCAGGCAGAATACAAAACCGGGAAAACCTCTCTCTGCAGAACCGGTCCCTGGTGCTCCCCAAAAAGTTGAGAGCTGCTACTATAAAGCACAATGGAGTAGTATATAAATTTAAGTACTATTGCTATTGTTAGTGCTATTACAACCGTTGCAGCATCCCCAAGGTTGTGGGAACAAAATTCAGGTGCTTGGCAACTGGCATGTATTTACAATAGTTATAGCATCCCCGTGTGTGTGTGTGTGTGTGTGTGACGTGATCACCGTCTGTAACCCTTCTAGCGGTTTTCTGATAAGCGAAATCGATGGAGGAGGCTGGTTTTGTTTAGCAATCACATAATTCTCTTAACAACGGCAGTGATTCACTTAACACTTCTTGGGACCACTCCTTGCTTAGCAATGGAACTTCTGATCTCCCGCAGAGATCATAAGTCGAGGACTACCTGTCGGAAGCCATTGGCACTGTTGAATGTTGCCTGCTTTTTGCCAGTCCCACTCCCACTTTGCCAGTTGTTCAAAGGTTTAGCTAAAAGAGGCTTACTTTTGCTGTTGTGCCTCCTGTCTCCAGATGCTCCATGAACAACGGCCAGTGTCCCTGTCGGCCCCACCTTATAGGTCGTCAGTGCAATGATGTGCAGCCAGGTTTTTTCTGTATGCCCTTGGACTACTACATGTATGAAGCTGAAGATGCCACCGGTCTTCCTCCAACCGATCCAGATCTCCCAGTAAGTCAGGAGGAGGGAATGAGCTGGGTAGGATGAAAAACTGCTGTATCTGAGTGCAGTTTTGTCTGTGTCTAGAAAACCATTGTCATTTATTTAAGAATTCAATAAGGAAGGGAGAGGATGCAGACTGAAGACTGCTTGAGTGCTAGGGAATACAATCCAACTTCCTACTAAAAGGCTGCAAGCAAGAGACTACCCGGAGATATTGTGTTACCCTTGGAAAGAGTACGGCTGTCAATTTTCAGCCTGTTCTTTTTTGAACTTGTGGACAGGGATGAACCCCACCCATGAGCTGAAATCACACAGCAAATCTTGTTGGTCCAAACTCAAAAATTCTGGGGGCTGCTATAAAAGAGAAGTTGGGAGATCCATGAATTCACCACCACCACCGCCAATCTGGTCCAACAGATTGCTATATTTGCCTGTGTATTTTTATAGTACTTAGAGCACACCCCAATCTTGAGAGATTTGGGGTGAGATCTAATAGAATCCCCTTCCCAATCCAGGTGGCTCAAGCAAGGGATCCAGATGACACACTGTACTATAGGGGAATATGGTTGCCTTCCATTTTGCCCTTGCAGGTTTTAGCTGTTGGGTGGCCAAGGCAGAACGACATACAGTAATTGCCCATAACAATTACAGTGAGAGCTGCTTTTTCCCCGGTGACAGGGTGCCTTGAGACCAGAATCACCTGTGGATTGTGTGGAATATTACAACGGAGTCCAGAACGGGCGCAGAGTGAGGCTGAGGCGCCAGCACAGCACTATCCGAGTCATGCAGCAGCGAGGGGCACTGTCACGAGCCCGACAGCTTCAACAAAAGGTGACTGTGGGGAAAACGTCTCTGGGAGAAGCGGTGCTGGAAGAGAAACTGGGATTGCTCTGGGATCCTATTAGGGCTGCTCCAAAAGACTCGATTTCCAAAGGGGAAAATAAAGAATAAGCTCAAGTTCAGCCAACAGGACTGGCAGCTGAATTTCCCTTTGATCCCAGTGAAGGGACATTGTCGTGCGTTGCACAGGAAGTCCTAGCTTAGGGGAGTCTATAGAGAGCTATGGGTCTGATACCACATTAACCCCTTGCGTAGTACACCTTCTTGCAGTCCAGAGTCATAGGGAGTCGAACAGTATATAAATGAGATACAGGTAGTTCTCATTACTTACAACTCTAATGGAGCTTGATCAGCCTGATTTGATGTCCTTTTTTCAGCAGTCATTAAGTGAATGATGTAGTCATTAAGTGAACCAATTGCTTGCCGTGAGCCAGTTTTGCTGAAAACTGGAGGTAAATACCACTTTTGGGCAAAAAATATCATAAAGCCTGGTCATATGACCATAAGATGCTGCAAACAGGCATAAAAATGCATGCCAATTGCTCAAAATGCTGTCACATGATTGTGGGGCATATGTGTGTGGCTGTTAGAACATCAGGACTAAGTACCCTCAGAGAGGTATGTTGTAGCTGTGAACAGTCACTAAGCGATCAGTTGTAAGTCAAGGACTACCTGTCTTTCCTATGTTCTTTTTTCTCTGGAAAATAACTTGTGTTGTAGGGATGAAACTGAAGATGGATAAAAGAATAAAGCTTAAATCTACTGTGCTTCTCTGTTGTGATTTAAACACGTCTTGAGCTTGTAAGAAAAGTGTGTGGTTTTGCTGGAACGGTAGCTCAGTGGTGTAGCAGGGAAGGCTTCCTTAAAGGGCTCCTTCCACTTGCCATTCAAGTTGCTAAAAACATACTCAAGGAAATGCCAGAAGGATGGGACTGGAGCAAGAAACACTGGGAAGACAATGGTACCATGTCTTTGCTGCTGACACTGTGCTTTTGTCTACAGCCCGATGTGGAAGTTGTACAGCGTGAGCACACAGGCCATATGATCACATGGACGGGCCCAGGCTTCGCCCGGGTGCGTGACGGGGCTGGGCTATCCTTCCACATTGACAACATTCCTTACCCAATGGAATATGGCATCTTGTTCCGCTATGAACCTGAGGTGGGTAGAAATTGTTGGAGGCAAGACGAGTGGGCTTTCGACGGGCAAAGTCCTGACCTTATCTTTAGCACATGCATGGGAGCAAGAATGATTTATTAGAATAAATAGCAAAGCATTTTGGAGGAAATCTTTTAAAATCCATTTTCCTAATAATTGCTTTGATTATCTATACTTGCGCTTTTGAAGAATGCATATTAGTAGGTCATTATTAGGTCAAAGTCCTAAGATTAAAAAATGGAGAAGCATCTTCTCAACATAGGTTTTGTATTCTTAACCACAAATCTGCATCTTGTTATTAATGGGTGATAGTAAAAGAAGAAGCAAAGTAAGTTATTTAGTGTCAGGAGCAGGCAGAAGTTTTATTGTTAGTCACCCTATTTTACAAGAATTGCACCACCTTGCCTTGGAAATGGTCAGATGAGGCTTCAGAGATTCTTGGGAAGGTTAAGCCTGTGCCACTTTCCAAACTGCAATGACTCTAAGCTAAGCCCTCTCTTAATACCCCCTTCCAGTCTAGCTGGAGAATCCACCACCAGAAGGGATTTGCTACAATTGTTGAGCCTGGAATATTGCAATGTGATATATATCTGGACTGTTCCAAGGAGGAGAGCAACTCTCAATCCATACTTGTATACAATTGATACAACTGTAATTAACAAATCTATCCATTATTATTATTATTATTATTATTATTAAAGTCCACATATATAAGGACAACAATGACCTTCAGCTTTGCTAATAGTGTCGTTTTCTTGGCAAGATCTCAAGACTGGTTTGCCCTTGCCTCCTTTCTAGGGTTGAGAGAAAGTAACTGGCCCAGAGATGAAATTCAGCAGGTTCTAGCAGGTTCGCTAGAACCGGTAGAAAATTTTTTAAGCAGTTTGTTAGAAGAAATCGGTTGTTAGAAGAAATCTCTTCTTGTTTTCTCCCACTTTAAGGGTTAATCCTGTAAGGAAGGCAGGCAAAAAACATCCTGGTGTTGTTTCCAGCCTAATCTTTATTGCCCTGCTTACAGAAACTGCCCACTCAGTCACATGACCCCTCCCCAGCCATGCCCACAAAAGCCACGCCCACAGAACCGGTAGTAAAAAAAAATTGAATTCCACCACTGGACTGGCCCAAGATCACCCAGCTGGCTTTGTGCCTGAGACAGGACCAAAACTCACAGTCTCCTGATTTCTAGCCTGGTACCTTAAACACTAAATCAGCTTGGCTCTGATGACGGTTATGCTGGCAGTGAAAATATTTAAATCATAGAAAAGCAGAGTGGTAAACATACTACATTGTTATTCTGGGGCAAAATAGACCCTGATTCAAGTCCATGTTAGGTTTTGGAATTTGCTGCATGTAATTGGTATGCGAGAAAGATCTTGAAAGATGGTGTGATAACTTTCTGCCAAAGGAATCATCAGATAAGAGGGGGTGTAGCCCATAGCTGTATAATGGAGAGAGAAAGAAGCTCAGAAAGGACCCTACCTAGCTTTTCAGACTGTAAAGATGGGAAATTTGCACATGGAGACTTGCATGTTTCTGTTCATATAGCCTTACATGAGCCTTACACAAGCCTCATCTAGCTTTACAAGTAGAATTAGCTCATCCGGTCATGTTTGCTGCCTGATCTACTTGGGAAGGCTGATATCACATGACTTTGGGCCAGTCACTTTTTTCACAAAATCTGTTTCACAGGTGGATTGTGTTAAGGATAGTTCCCCATTAGGAGAACAAGTGTGAAGCGAAGTGTTGTGAGAGTGTTGTGGTAGAATACACAAACCAGAATACAGAGACACTGAGTAGAAAAATAGGTTTTTATTTCCGTGAAAATAGAGGTATGCAAAGTCCATCAATCAATCTGAATTCATACACAGTAAAGTCAGCCAGTCATCAAACAGTTCAGTTCAGGGATAATTCAATAATCAAAGTCTAGTAACAAATATACAGTTCGGTAACAGTTTGCAAACAGTAGCAAAAACTCACAGAAAATCCTCGCTGGTTAATACTGCACTTCTAATTCCTTAGCCACAATAACAATAACCAGCATCTACCAGTGATTCTGGCTCCATCTTATGGCCGTTTGGAGAAGCAGCAGTCAATCACACTTTCTTAAAGTTACAGTACTTAAAGTAACAATCCTGGTTTATATATTGTCAACCCAAATGTTAGATTTACATTCCTAACAGATTGTTATGAGAATCATGTGGTGTCTGACTCCATATACATCCCCAAGGTCTCCTTGAGAGAAAGATAATATGATAATAATAAATATTTGGTCAGGTTTTAGTGGTTTCTAAACCAAGCCTATCTTTTTCTCTGGACTCAGTTTTGTGATTACTGATTTGTTCTTTAATAACGAACCTTATGAATCCTTTTTTGAGTCAGAAAGAGTTACGAAGTTTGGTGCAGTAGTTAAGGTGCTGGCCTGGAAACTAGGAGAATGTGAGTTTTAGTTAGTGCCACCTTTCACCTCTGGGTGACTTTGGGACAGTCACTTTCTCTCAGCCCAATTCACCTCCCAGGGTTGTTATTGTGGGGAAAAATAGGAGGAAGGAGAAATATTATGTATGTTTACCACCTTGAATTACTTTTCAAGTAATAAAAGGTGGGACACAAATCTAATAAATAAATAAAGCTCTCAAGAAGGATCTTCATTCTGTGTGAGAATTTGAGAAGGCGTTATTTACTCTGGAATCCTGTCTTTAAACCTGTTGTATCTCTTCAGTCCACAGAAGATTGGGAAGTTGTGGTCAGTGTCAGCTCGCAGGACTTACCAGTGAGTCCACGTTGTGGCAACTTGCTGCCCTCCGAGCAGGTGTATCAAGGGAGTTTGCCCCATACCTCCAGGTGAGAAAAAGAGATGGGAATTGGCGGGCAATTTTTGTGGACACAAGAGACCTTGAACAAAAATATTGTTCTTTAATTTTATTCCAAATGGCTTACTCAATGGGGAAATTTATTACAGAGACGGTTTGTTCTCACTGTTGGCTTCCCATCACTAATCCCTGTTCTTAAATTGATGGATTTAGGATGCACGTGCCTGACAAAATGAAACAGCGTTCTGGGCTAAATTCTACATTTTTCCAGAGACCTTTGATAGTCAAGAATAAAATATGTTGTTCAGCAGATGAATGTCCACAGAGAGGCTCAAAATGTTAGGATGGAGCTGTGATCATGCACTCAACATTTTGCCTCTTTTTATGTGTGTCACATGTTAAAAAGTTGTGGGACTTTGATCACGTGGATGCTGCTGTCATCTTTAATTTTTCGACATTTCAATACCAAACTAGGTAACATCGTCTAGATACAAAATACAAAAAATCTACAGCAAACAAAAGTGCTAAATTTTTCTGAAAAATAGTAATTATTCATTTTTAATAAGGCACTGTGCAGTATTCTGACTTTCTACCCTTAAGGGATTTTTACTGGTAAGGAAAAGATGGAAGAAGGAGTGGGAAAAGAAAGAAGGGTTAAAAATGGAAGATAATGACACCTGGTATCTCTTCTCTAAATGAGATGGATAGTGTGGGAAGAAATATTCATCTGGTTCAGTTCCAAGGTGGGAGAAAGACATTGGAAACCTGGAGTCTGATTGGAAAGAGGGTTTAATGATAAACAGAACCACCCAGCACATGGTTCGGGGCAGCTGACCTCATGGAGTTGAGAGTGGGAGAGTTTATACTGTCAAGCTTAAAAGGACATTTTGGATTGTGGAACCCTGACATATACCCTCTCTCGGGCTTTGCACTTGAGCTTCCTGTTCCTGTGCAAGAACTTGCATTCTATTGGCTATTGTCAGACTCCCATGGGGAGTCATAGCTGGCTCTATAGGCAAAGTCCATGTAGGAGTCATAGCTGGCTCTGTGCTGATTGGGGTACATAGCTTAGCAATTAGGAACTATCCCCTTAAGGGACTGACTTCTGGGAAATGTAGTTTTATGCCATGTGATCACATTGGTGTTTCTAATTGGCCAGTGGAGCTTTTGTAGTCTTTGTCAGGAGCTTTTCCCCCCTGAAGACAGGGGCCGTTTCTTAATCTCCAAAGACCACGTGAAGAGTATTTCTTCTCACCTACAGCAAAGGGAATAGACTTTATATGTCTCAGAAGAATCCCTTCAATAATCGTAAGTGTTGATTAAGAATACCTGAAGATAATAAAGCAAGCTACAATTAACCCTTTCTGTTGAGTTTAACTATCTGTGATAAGCAGTCTGTGCGCTTGAAACAGAACAGGCTTTATAGGCAAAGTACAAGTCCTAGGTGTTTGTCTGAGCTAAGTTTGGTTGAAGTTTGTGGGGGTGATGCAATGAAGGGGTTTGTGTTCTGAAAAGTGTTGGGCAATTCCTATTGTGGCTGAAGACTAATCTTACCTTGGCTGAGGGTATTTGCTTATGAATAGAGCTGTCTATCTCTTTATCTCTTCAGTGCTGATATCTGCTGTGGGCTATTAAGAAAGGTGAGGGTTGCTTTCTGTATCCCAAATTTTCTCCATTTCTCTCTTTGGGAAATATAATATTCTGCCTTTTTAATATTTCCTAAAATATTTCATTCTTCTAGGAGGGGGGGTGCTAACTTTCTACAATAGGTTGCCAAATAATGACTTAGCCAACGTCTTTTTATTCATGTTCCAATTGTAAAATTGTGTTTTGGCACAATTGACTTTTCTTTCTTCTAGATGTTTGGTGCTAGATTGACTGACTTTTCCCTATAATTAAATGAAAAGCTCCTGTGTTTTATGTGGTTAGAAACATTGATATTTTGGTTTGGCCAAGGGCCTCCGCGTGTGCCGGTGGAATATGATCCTGCATGAGACTTTGCCTCAGCGCTTCTATAATTTCTTTCTGAAATACTTCCTAACTCGATATTTCTTTTCAAAGTCTGCTGCTGTCTATCTAGTTGTTGTTGTTTTTTTTAAAAAAAAAGATTGCATGCCTTGTTTCTCTACATTCAATTTCCATTTTGCATGAATTTAGCTTCTAGCATTTGTGAGAGATTCTGATCAATTTATGGATTTCCTTTTCTCTGGCTTTCTAATCTCGTTCTATTTCTCTCCTTTTCACTTTATAGATTCTCATTCTCTCTGCATTTCTCTCTCCCTCCATCCCTCTGAGGGTTACAGTTGGGTTACAGGACCTGTCCTTCTTTCTAACAAGATGCTTAAGCTCAGCAGATGGGCCGCTAGGTGATCTGGCCCTACATCTCCCTTCTCAACATGGTTGCCTTTGATCTTCAGATCTGGCAAGTGCAGGTATCAATTCCTACTATCATAAATTTCCCGATTTATGAACTGGGCTCTTCATCCTGCCGGCATCTGTCTCTACCATAATGCATTCTGTGTTGTTTTTTCCTGACAAGATCTTTGCTTGTCGTTGCTTTCCAGATACTTGCTTCTGCCAAGGCCCTTCTGCTTTGAGCCCAGAAACCATTACAAGATCATCGTGCGGTTCCAGCGAGCAGGCGTGGCACAGCGCCATCCTGCTGCTTTCATCCTGGTAGATTCGGTGAGAACTCCTTTCTCTTAAGGGCAGCCCAGTGCTCCACTGTGGTCTAAGCCGGGGATCTCCAACCTTGGCCACTTTAAGACTTGTGGACTTCAACCCCCAGCAAAGCTGGCTGAGAAATTCTGTGAGTTGAAGTCCACAAGTCTTAAAGTGGCCAAGGTTGGAGATCCCTGGTCTAAGCTACTTTCTTTGAGTCTTATATTAATGTCTTCTAAGGATGTTCATCTCATTTCATTCTCCCTCATGTTTTAATATGTGGGTAATCCCTGATTTATGACTGCAGTTGGCAGCAGAATTTCTGTTGCTAGAAAGGCAGTGGTTAATGAATCACACTTCATTTTACAACCTTTTTTGCCAGGGTTGTTAAGTGAATCACCATAGTTGTTAAGTGAATTGCACAATTGTTAAGTGAACCCATTTTCTCTCCATTGGTTTTCCTTGTTTGAAGACAACTGGGAAGGTCACAGATAGTGATCATATGATTCCAGGAGCTGTTATAAATACATCCTGGCTGCCAAGGGCCCAAATTTTGATCATGTGACCATGGGGATGCTGTGATGGTCATAAGTACAAGGGCCAATTGTAAATCTTTTTTTTCCCAGTGATATTGTAACTTCAAACAGTCATTAAATGAATAGTTGAAGGTCAAGGACTACCTAGATGTTGATGATTATTTTTATATTTCTTTCATTTCTTTTGTCAGCTACCTGAGCATAAATGAGGTAGATAGATG
>JAEANM010011354.1:0-15313 GCA_017656035.1 Myanophis thanlyinensis | reverse complement strand
AAAACCCGCCCGGATGCCCCGGACAGGACGTAAAAAGAGGACATGTCCGGGCAAAAGAGGACGGTTGGTCACCCTACCTTTGGAGCAATATCTCAAAGACTTCATCAATATCTGGAAATGTTGAATTTATCAGAAATGGAATAGGTGCAAGAAATGCCACTTGCCTGCAAGTAAGAACTAGAGACCACAAAATAGATAAATTAAGTAATAGAAAATGAAGAAGCTAAAATATTGTAGAATTCAGACAGATAAGCATCCACCACGTAACAGTCAAGATGTAACAATTAATAACAGTGGTCCCTAACCACTGGGCCACAGTTCCCTACCAGGCTGTGGTCTATAACTGAGCCACATGAGTGGCAGGCTGGTGCTCACATGTATGAGCAGCTAGACTTGCACAAGTTGAGCTATGCACACATGTGTATATGTGCCAGCCCACCGCTTGCGCAAATTGAGTTGTGTGCATGTATGTGTGCCCCGGCCCACTGCTCATGCAGTCCAGTTCCCCTCTCCCCCCTCTCTCCAGGCCACCAAGTTGCCAAGGTAAATATTAATAATATTAATATTTATAACAAGGGTGGGGAATAATGGCTTCTTTATGACTTGTGGACTTCAACTCCCAGAATTCCTGAGCCAGCCAGGAATTCCTGGCTCAGGAATTCTGGGACTTGAAGTCCATAAGTCACAATGGGGCCATTGTTCCCCACCTTTGATTTATAAGATATAATTAATAAATATATGGGGACTGCTGGTCAATAACAAATGCAAAACAATCTGAATAGCAGACATGACAGTAGCTGGAGATAGCAGAAGAGAAGAGAAAGAATTGGAATAAATTACACAATACAAAGACCTGCAGATAAAAGTAGAACAACTGTAGCAAAAGAAAGCAAAAAACATATCAATAGTGATAGATGCCTTGAGTGTAATCCCAAAACATCTGGAAAACTATTTTAATGCCATTGGCATTGATATATCATTATCAGTCAATTGCAAAAAGCAGCTTTATTTAGAACAGCAGACATCCTGCAATATTGTTTTTAACATCATTAAAAAAAAGTCTACCTATCCCAGGTGAATGAGAAGAACTCAATACATGAGTAAAGATCCAAGTCCAATTTAAACACCTGGCTGACTGTGCAACAAACCATTATCATTGTATTATATAGACATATTATTTTAACTCCGTTATACCGTATGCTACCCAGAGTTGCTTATGTATGCAATGGGCAGTCATATAAACTGACCCAAAAAACCTTGGAACAAAACATATTTCATTTTCAGATATGACTTTGACAGGAAGTTCGACTTCGATTCTGCTCTTCGAAAAACTGAAGGCAGTTTGTCTACAATAGAACAATATGCTATGTAAAAAACTGTCTTCCTAAGACAAAGCAAACCTGGCTGTTACTTCTGTTGGCTACTTTGACCTCATTTCCCTCTCTCAAGCAGGTAAAATGGTTTGGCCTTGTCAGGTGTTCAGCCTGAGAAAACTGCAGGCACACCTACAGAATGGAAGTTTTGTTCTCTCATAACCCTCTAGCTTTACAATGAAAAAGCCAATGTACCACCAATTGGATTTTTGAATAGGGAAGCCAAGCATATTTTCAATTCCTAAGAAAATTATATTAAGCTTTATGAACATCTTATCTCTACAAGACTGCAATTTATTAGAGATCCTGTTTGTAGTGGGGTGTTTAAAAGCCTGGACAGTTAGCAGATTCTGAATGAATAGTGTGCATAGGACAGAAGAAAACTGTTTTTAAAGAGACAACAGTTAAAAGGAAAGTATAGAGGCTGCTGTAGGTATCATCTTACCTGAGAATAAGGTAATTATTCTAGACTATTGCTAAATCTGTATTGAATAGACTATGTTGTCAGCAAGGCTGCAAATTCAAAGAGCCAAGGTAGGTGAATAAAGGTCGTAATGCTTAGAAGTAAACCACGCCAAGTTTAGTTAGATGTACTCTCAGATAAATGTACTATGCTAACCTTCAGTGAACTCATAAGCAAACTTATTCATTAACACTTACTCAAAAATGTTGCTTACCATAGAATGGGATTTAGCAAGTAGAGTTCATCCTCCATATAAGGCAAATAATCTGGAAATGATTAAAATTGAGGGCAGAAATCAGAAATGTATAGTAAACTTGCAAAAAAAAAGGTAAAATCCCAACAGAAAAAAAAAACATTCGTGCACTGCACAAAGAACTCACATAAATTGGTTTTTAGACAAACACACCCGCACCTCTGCTCCCTCCATCCCAGGATAAATGCGGAAGCAGAAGCTGCATATAGAAAATCAGAGACGTTTTCTGGGGTCTTGTTTGCAACAGTAATGAGGTAGCATGAAACACTGGACTAAATATTGAGGATAAGACCTTAATACTTATACCAGTTAAGTGATCTCACAGAGCTTCTTCTTGACCCACCACATATTGAGAACCAGATGTTGTTTTATCCCCTAGACTGCTGGGATAAAAGATTCCATTTCAATCTGTATATAATCAGGTTCAAAGATAATAAGAGCGGCAGCCTGTGAGTGGAATGCCAAGATTGGGCATGGAAGAATAATAGGAGAATCGTGGACTCCTAAGAAGTAAAAATGGATAATATATTGAAGAATAGCATTGCCTCATACAAGAGACACTATCTTAAGCTATTCCGTTATTCCACAAAGGAGAAGCTAAATTAAACAAAATATAAGGAAAAAGCTACAGTAATTCAAGTCTTCAAGAGCAGCAGTTTCCAAGCTTTCTGGCTTGGCAGATCGGTGGAAGCAGCGGGGAGAAGGGTTTTGTACCCGTGCGTGTGCTGCTTTCACAAATGCAGCTTTGCACACATACATTATTATTATTTTTTATTAAATTTATATACCGCCCCCTCTCCCTAGGGACTCGTGTACATGTGCTCGCCCACCACTTTCATGGCCCGGTCTGGCACCAGGCCGTGGACTGTGAGTGGGGACCTCTGTTTAAGAGATTGCCTGGATTATAGGCATGCTGCTTTATTGTCATAGGGTATAATAAAAACAGGAACATGAAAGGCTGTCTGAGTTTTCCCCAGACCAAAAAAAATCAAGGCAGGGTTCTTTTGAGCTTCTATCTTACACTTTCCTCTTACCGGGACTAAGTTGTCATTATTTTACCTTAACTGTCCCTGCATACCTTCTTCAAAGTATGGTGGCAGGGGTGCAATGGCATTCACCTGCTTGTAAGGCCTTGAGAGATCCTTCATTTTCTTGGATAGTTTGGCAATGTTTCATACCTGTCATCTAGAAAGTAAAATTTATCCATTATTAGAATCATAGGTATCTGTGGGATCGGGCTACTTGTATCCAAATGACAAAAGCAGCACTGAAGAATTATGTGTGTGTGACATTGCAGTATGTATTCAAAAGGGGTGGCGCTTGAACTATAACCAGCTTTTCTTTAAGTTTCCATTTTTTTTAATTAAACATAAAAAATTATGTGTATGCGTAAACAGTATGTTGTCTGAGTACAGTTAATTTGAGAAATAGTAATGATAATGATATTCATAACATTGATAATTGTCACATAACAATAGTATTTGCTTGTCCATTTTAGTAAACCTTCCTTGTATAATTAATCATTCTGTTATACTTTTGAATTTCTAACTAACTATAACCAGCTTCTATTATCCTGACTACCTAATCCTCCCTCCAGGCACTGTTGATTGGCTGGATAACCACTTCTGTCCATTTCTATTCAGTAAACAGCAAACTGAGCTATTTTCCCCAAAATTCCCCTTTGTGAATTCAGAATGTGATTGAGGACTGAAGAATGAAAAGGGGACTGATCACCCAGTGTTTATTTATTCACCAAGGAATTTCTAATATTTATCTATTTATTCTTATTGTTCTCTTTCAGAAACAAAGGGTACAAAGACAGGGAAATCTCTCCAATCAGGGGCAAGTGGAGTGTGACTTAACTGTTAAAGATTTGTTTTAAAGCAAAGCTGCTCAAGGAATGGTGACAAATGAGAGTACAGCTGCAACCAAATGCTTGAATTCTATCATGTGTATCTTGATAGGAAAGTCAAATACGGTGACAAAATCTAGAAATAGGCAGTTGACTGAGGACACTCATTGTACGAATCTGTATTTTAATTATATTTCCTTTCTTTTTTTTCCTTTTGTAAAAATATTGTGATGGCTCAGCAGTTAAAGTTGCTGAACTTGTCAGCTGGAAACCCAAGCGCTGCGTGACAGGGTGAGCTTCCTTTACTTGCCACAGTTCCTGCCCATCTAGCAGTTTGAAAGCACACAAATGCAAGTAGATTAATAGGCACCACTTCGGTGGGAAGGTAACAGCAGTCCGTGCACCTCAATTTATAGTCATGCTGGCCACATTACCCTAGAAATGTCTTTGGACAATGCTGGCTCCCTCAGCTAAGAAACAGAGATAAGCACTGACTCCAAGAGTCAGATGTGACTGGACAGGGGAAACCTTTATCTTTTTCCAGCATATAAGCAACATCTTTCATATTATTGAAATGGCCTCCCTCTTGAAGTTGTGCTAGAGTCCTCACTGTGAGTGAGCATTCCAGAGGCTAAAGGAGACTGAGCTATTCCAGACAACATTTCTGGAGTGAAGGGGTCTTTGTGATGTACATAAAAATGGATAAAGCTTCAATCACAGCATTGGTCAGTCCCACTAAGTAGACTAGACCATGCCATTAATTCCATAGGATGGCTAAACTACTTTGGCTATTATAACTGAATCTTGCAAGTCTAATTGCACTGCACTTCCTCCTCAACTTGGTAGTTCAGTGATTTAGGAAGGCATCTGTCTCAGCTGTTTCTAATTTTATCTGGACCTTCTGTATTTAAAACACACTTTAACCCTTTTTGCTTGTGTATCTCCATCAAGATCACCTACATATTGTGGCTGTCATCTTGACTTTTATTTTTTTAGCCATATTCTCTGAACACCTCGATGCTCAATTTTTCAAAAAACACATTTTACACTCCCACCCAAAATTATCTGTTTTATGGTCAGAAATTCCAATCAGGAATGAATATAAATATAATGCTGTCTTGGTTTGATTATTCATGATAAAATTTCATTGAATTGATTAAGGAAAGAAGGATGACAAGCTTTCAGGATTCCGTTATTATATCCAAGAATAATAAAGCAGCATTCCTCTAAGTCTTGTGGTATCTGTTTCCTAACCTGGCCAACTAAGGGGTGACAGAAAGTTTATTTGATTTACACATTTTATTGTGTGATAAAACAAGTGGGCTTGAATTGTGGAGTATTTTATTTAAACACAAAGTAGATTGGTTACTGAATATAATAATCAAATGCCTAACTCTAGGATTGACATTCAAAGATTTACATACAGAAAACAATACTTGTTTGCTATCATCTAGTGGTTCCATAGGATTTTATAGGCCAAGTGGTCCTAAATCAGGGGGTATCAAATTCAAGGCTTGGAGGCCAGATGCAGACTACGGGATGCTTAGATCTGGCCCATGGGGCTACTCTGAAAACAGTGAACAGCCCATGGTGTCTCTGCCAGCAAAAATAGAGCTTGGGAGGATTGTGGGCAGCCTTCATGAGCTCCGTTTTTGCTGGCAGAGGGTTTCAGGAGGCCACTGTAGATGAAAATGGAGCTCAGGAGCTCCACCACATGTGTCCCTGACATGAGTAATGTTGAGGTGGCCATGTCCATGCCCCCCCCTTGAGGTCAAAGAAGACCCTGATATGGCCCTCAATGAAATAGAGTTTAACATACCTGCCCTAAATGAAGCTCAAACCAATTTAATTACATGAAGCTTAGAAGAGAGCTTCCCCCATTGTCTTTGCCTGTTGGAATCTGGCTGGGAAAGTCACAAATGACAGTTGGATGACCCAAAATATTACAACCATTGTAAATATATGCCAGTTGCCAAGCACCCAAAGTCTGATCATGTAGAGGATACTGCAATGATCGTACGTGAGAGGATTGGTTGTAAGGCATTTTTTCAGTGCCATTTTAATATTGAACGATCACTAAATGGTTGTAAGCCAAGGGCTATTTTATGTAATAAAAGGGGGGAAATACACATGCTTTAAAGGGGACGTGATGGCTCAGTGGCTAAGATGCTGAGCTTGTGGATCAGAAAGGTTGGCAGTTAGGCAGTTTGAATCCCTAGTGTCGCATAACGGAGTGAGCTCCCATTAGTTGCCCCAGCTAACCTAGCAGTTCAAAAGCATGTAAAAATGCAAGTAGAAAAATAGGGACCACCTTGGTGGGAAGGTAACAGTGTTCCATGTGCCTTTGGTGTTTAGTTATGCCGGCGGAATTGTCATCAGACAGTGCTAGCTCTTTGGCTTAGAAACAGAGATAAGCATCACCTACTAGAGTTGGGAACAACTAACACCTATGTGCAAGGGGAATCTTTACCTTTACCTTTACATATGCTTTGCCATTCTTAATGCCGCTGTGTGGATCTGAACCTGAACTCTGGTTAATGCTTGATGACATTCACTTTTGGCATTATCTTACCTCTACCTTAGATATCTTTTCACTTGGTTCATTAACCATAGATGCCCCTTTGTTTCCCCATTGATTTTTCAGAAACAGTGGTTAAATTGGTCCTGGGAGTCACAAAGAATGGCTAGCAGACCTCATGTAGATATAGGATTCCCACTCAATTGTGCAATGAACAGGCCATAGAGCAACCTGAGCTACTTTATTTTTGAACTGAAAATGCCCTTTCAAATACAATACATATGTTCCTAACCTATTCCACCACACCCTCACACACTCAATGCTGTGATTGGCAAATTTTACTAGTGTCTTTAAAAGAAAACAATTTGAAACACCTTCAAACACCTTTAAATTTACCTTTTTGAGGCAATGCTTTCATCTGGACCAGAAATCACACCCTCCATTTTGCTTTCCTTGGACTTAGTTCCCTAAAACATACATCTGGAAAGAAAAACCACAAAATTCCAACCCTCATGAAGGAATGCACAGCACAGGAGCTGGGTGATTTTTTTTTTAATCTTCCTTTTTCTAACAAGAGTGTTTGCATTCATGATATCCGAAATGTTCAGCATGAAACAATATCAAAGGCTATGTAAATGAGGTAATGTATAATTGTTGATAAGCGGTTAATTCTGATGGATGTTTTCATAATGTAGTGGTTGAGTTTTTCAATGCATTGTAAAGTAGTAAGGGAAGGAGAGCAATTACTTTAAGGTCTTGGTATAGCTCCCTCTTTCCTGCTCCTGTGTAGTTAATCAATGTCAGATCCCAAAGGCTGATTCAGTTGGTTTATACATACTCCATTTCATTTTTCCTTCTCTAAAAGACTGCTTGCCATGAAGTATAAACACCAATTACAATGCTGATAAGTAAAAAAACATATAATGCATTACCACAGTGACAATGAAATAAGTGTGTGAGTTGCTGAATAAATTGAAATCACACCTGTTTCTTTTTCTTTCTTTTTAAAAGTACCTAAATGTTCTGTTATATTTAAAGTATAACGGGTTTTATCCAGAAAGTGCCACATTCACATCCAAGCTTATGCACATGGATTTATCTCAAGCTAATCAGGCTCCACAGATTTAGATTTGCTAGTTTTGAGCTGAACCAAGGCACTTTATTTTACAACCATAAAAGACATGCCTATGAAATAGCTAAGGAACTCCACTGCCAGCTGAAATCATGCAATGTAAACATTTGTGTGAATATCCAAAAGGCACATCAGAATGAATTTTGATGCTTTAATGTGCTATGCAACACACTGAAAACCATGTAAAGTGCAAAAAGGAGGTTAATATTTCAAAGTAATCATGGTGCTTTAGTGGGATATACTTTGGGACATATGTGTAAAATGATGGAACATTGATTGAGTTTCCTTGGCCAAAAAGTTTGGGTTCTAGATGTGTCTTTTCTGCAGGTCACATTAGAAAATCCCATTTTAAATAGTTAGAACTAATCTTCATTGATTTGGGAAATGCACAGGCATCTTATTGGCAGAACTTTTGAAGATTAAGCTTGTTGTGTCTACTTTTATATAATTGCTGTTATGGGATAAACCACAGCTGATGGATACACTGCATATGAGTCAGTCCTTAATTTTACATAAAACATGGTTAAAAATAAAAAGACAATTATTTCACTGTTGTGAGCATTGCAGAACATTGATAGAAGTTTATAATCTTTTATAAAAGTTTGTAGCCTCCTCCTGAAAGAGAACCACCTACTTGTAAAATCTGACTACTTGAAAGGAAGATTTCAAAGGAAGTATTGTTGTTAAGCTGTTTACGTATATGAGAGAACAAGCCTTATGCCTTTTTCAGTTAATCACTGTTTAAAATATTTCAAGGATCTTTTTTTGTTAGTCACCAAGCCAACTGTGTCACTCTGTGGCCCTGAAAAGTGAAGAAAGACATTTTGGCTAATCGTTCATATTTTGTAAGATCAATAGTAAATTAGTTTTACAAAATATTAAATCTTATGAAATTTCATTGATGTAGTTTCAGTACAGTATTGCTGGAAAGGCCACAACATTCATCTTTGATCAAAGCCACATATAAATAAGTTGAGGTTTGCTTTTGGCCTGGAGTCTTATACAGGTAGTCCTCAACTTGCAACAGTTCATTTAGTGACCAGTCAACGTTACAACGGCACTGAAAAAAGGTGACTTGTAACCATTTTTTGCAGTTATGATCTTTGCAGCATCCTCATTATCACATAGTCAAAATTCAGATTGTTGGTAACTGGTCCATATTTATGACCGTTGCTGTGTCCCAAGGTCATGTGATCCCCTTTTGCGACCTTCAGACAAGCAAAGTCAATGGGGATTCACTTAACAACCGGGTTACAAAGTCAATGGGGATTCACTTAACAACCGGGTTACAAACTTATCAATTTCAATTATTCCACTTAACAACTGAGACAAGAACAGTCACAAAATGGGACAAAAATCACTTAACAAATGTTTCATTTAACAACAGAAATTTCGGGTTCATTTGTGGTTGTAAGTAGAGGACTAGCTGTATACACTCAGTTATGTCTCATTCAACTACTCATAATGATAACCAACTACAGCTTAGCTAAACGAGAGAACCTTCAGCTAGTATAGTCTAGCCCTGGGAAATAAACCAATGTGTCCAGGAAAATAGTCACTAATTTAAAGAAAATTCAAAGGGGGAAAAGGGGGAAGGGGGAAAAAAGTAAAAACATCGACATAGATGGAGTTTTAAGCTACCATTTTTGAGAAATGGATCTGCTGTCACAAATGGATTTTTCAACATGTGTTCTTAATTTCATTTCACTGGCTTTTTGCCAATCAGGCATCAGTCCTGGATTTTTGGCTTTCATTTTCAACTAGCAAAAACCATGAGGTCCTTAATGCAAATGGACATGAACATTTTTTAATACACTGATTATAGAAAAGCAACTCTTTTAAAAGATCCATTCAAATTCATCTAGTTAATCATTCATTCTCGTTTTAATAGAATTACAGGCTCCTTAGCAAAATGAAGAGACATAAGCCAAACAGTGCGTTAAGGAATTATTAAAATACCCTTACTGAATTGAGTGGAAAAATGATTATAGAAAGAGAAAGAGAGTTTCGTAAGTAGTTTAACACTTTATTTTTCAGTGGAAAAACATGGATTGTTGTAAAAGGCATTAAAAATAACAAATGATAGAAAATCACTTTCTTTTAGTCATCTGAAATAGACTGTAGTGGTAAAATGTTGTGAAAAGTCCACCCAGCTTTCTTCAAAGAATGATCCATTCTCTCCAAAATAAATATAGTAAGTTCATAGATGTAACCAAATAAATTATCACTTTTAACAATATTTGAGTCTATGTGTCTGCCCTCCTTCTCTTCTTCTTGTTTTCTTCTTTTTCAATGACAGATTTTATAACCCCACCCAACTGAAGATTTTGTACAGATTCTTTTGTGTCACTTTAGTAATAAAAGTATTTAATATATTCCTTCATTATATTCCACATAATGTTTGAGTTTATGTGCATGTGCGTGTATATGTGTGTAGGTAAGAGAGAGAGGGGGAGAGAGAGGGAGAGACAGAAAGAGATGGAGATGGAGATATATAATGATTAATATGCTAGATTAAGTTCTGAAAGATCTGGATTTAACACACTCTCAGCTGTTTCTCAGTCCAACATATCCCACATGTTCTGGTGAAAAGGAGGCAGGAGAACATGTTACATATGCCTCCTTCAGCTTTTGAAGGATAATATTAATATTTCACTCTTAATAAACAGACATACATGTTTAAGAGTGTGTGTATGTGCGTGTGTACTTTTTATTAAAATGCTATTAGGAAAATATATCTGCTTACAAAATAAAATCATTTAACTACAATTGCTTTAAAAGACTTTTGGAAATGAACAAAACAATGACAGATTGAAATCAATGTAAAAAAGATACATTCAAAATAATATTGTTTTTTGGAAGTCATAAGAGCACTGGTGGCATGTAATGAATTGCAAACAGAATGCATTTCAGTTCTTGAGAATGGGAATTATGATGTTGTTTTAAATAGTTAAGTATTGGTAGATATTGTCCTGCCTGTCAATCACAGTTTTTGAGCAGAAGAATAAATGCCAGCATTTTGTCACTTCTGACAAAAGTTGCTGGCAGGGGAATTCTGGGAGTTGAAGTCCATGCCTCTTAAATTTGTTGAGGTTGGGAAATAGGTTTAGAACTTACAATCTGCTGGTTTTTAGGGTGGTATTTTAACTACTAACTACACTAAAGTGGCTTGGTGTTTTTATGTTTAGTTTAGTTTTAGTTTATTTTAGTTTATTTTTTCAGACATACTGGGAGTGGTTTGTTGGGAAATTTGATGGAAGGTGTTAAGTGAGGTCTACCTATTGGTCATTATGTCTGCATGAAATTATGCTGCCTGTTAAGGAGCAGGTTTACCATTTGGAGATGCTCTGGGATTCCATTTGCCTTGTAGAGTTTTAGATGGTCCAAACTGCTTATAAATTATATCGATGGGTGGGGGGACTTCATTAGATGCATCTTTTTGTGCTGTGCTTCAGTGTGACACAGTTTTGCATCAATAACATCTGGGAAGTATTCTTTACATGTACTATGAAAGTTGATACAAAATGTACAACTTTAATAACTGCAATAGTCTCTTATTCAGCAAATAGCTTTTTGTTTGGAAGCCCAATTAATGCAATTGTATTATCCTTCAAAAACTGAGGGATAAAGATTTCACAAGAACTACCTCTCTTGTCCTTTGCATATCAATAGAGCTTTGTTTGAAGGCCTTTGATCCCTTTCTTCACAGGTGAGTATGTACAGGATTGTTACAGCCATAATTTGAACCCCACATTTTGGAACATCTTGTTATATAATATCTTGTATTTCTGTTTTCATCTGCCTTGGTGATTAAGTCAAGTCAAGTCAAGTCAAATCAAGTAGGTTTTATTGTCATTTCAACAATATACAGTACAGTACACAGTGAAATGAAACAACGTTTCCCCAGGACCAAGATTAAGGAGAAAGATTGTGGAAATTAGTTAACTGAATATAGTTTTAGTTTATTATGTCTGCCTATTTCTCTATGCTGCTTTTCATGGGCACTGTTTTTAAAGAAGGTTTTGATACTAGCTTTCTTAGTGAATCGAGGGGTTATAGTAATACAGTTATTATTATTTTTGTTATTATTTAAAGCATGGTTAGATATTAAAACCCTTTCCAAACCCAAACAACCTTTTGAAAATAATCTAAGATTGAATAGACAATTTATGATCTAAGGAAATATAGGCCCAAAACTCAGACAGCTGGAAGATTCAAAACAGCTTTAAATGGTTTATTTATGTATTAGATTTATATATCACTGAATCTTTTCTTACTGCCAGCAGCTACATTAGAAATATGCAATATAAATTAAATGACCATGGCAAAAATCCAAAATGAAAAGGAAAAACCCACAATCCATTAAATCAATAAATCAATAAGCAAAGTACAAATAAAAGCAACATTAAAAACCTATTGAACATTATAGCCGTGAACAGTGATAATGATCGTGACAGAATTAATGATTTCAACATTCCAGCTATAGTTGTTTTACAGTTTAATTACATTAAATCAAATATTATTTTCTTCCGGGCTTGACATGTTATATGTTTTTTTAATATCTAAACATTTACTAAAATAGTTGCCAAATCTGAAAATGGAAGCATATATATTTTATTCCTTCATGTTTTCCGGAATTCTAAATTGTAAAAAGGTTAAGAGTTAGATGAAATCTAGCAAATTCTTTCTAACCCTCAAGTTGAGAATGAAGCAAACCAGAAATACACTAATACTTTTGTCTGTAGGAAAACATTATTTCCTGAAAAAGTAGGCCTGTAATTTTATTTATTGCATATGTTTAACAGTCTGCAGCAGCTCCACATGGAACAGAGACTATTCTGCTAGAGACCCAACATTTATAAGTTCAAGGAAATTGAAATAATTATACATGAAAAAAGTGCTGTAAAAAATGGATTAATATCAGTCCTCTTGCTGTTGTTAAGTTACTCTCTAGGGAAGTTTACAATTTATATATATTAAGATAGTAAGTTTATATTTTAAATTGTTGTTTTTGTTAGTTGTAAAGTTGTGTCTGACCCCTGGACAATGTTCCTCCAAGCCTTCCTGTCCTCTACCATATCCCAAATGGACTTAAGCTCATACCGTTTCAGTGACTCCATCCAGCCATTTCATTCTCTGCCATCCCCTTCTTCTTTTGCCCTCAATCATTCCCAGTGATAAGCTCTTCTCCAATGAGTCCTTCCTTCTCATTAGGTGGCCAAAGTATTTGAGTTTCATCTTCAGGATCTGGCCTTCTAAAGAACAGTCGGGGTTGATCTCCTCTAGGACTGAGTGGTTTGATCACCTTGCAGTCCAAGGGATTCGCAGGAGTCTTATCCAGCACCATAATCCAAAGGCCTCAATTCTTTGGCGCTCAGCCTTCCTTACGGTCCAACTTTCACAGCCATATATTGCAGCTTGGAAAACCATAGCCTTGACTATATACACTTTTGTTGGCAGGGTGATGCCTCTGCTTTTTAGTATTTAAATTAGAAATCCTTTAACACTAGCCTAACTAGCAAAAATGCTGCATCCCAATATTTAACAAGAAAAAAAAGGTGGTATATAGGCTTGAGCACAATAGTAAATAAGTCATCAATTTTCAGAGACATATAAATATATCAAGGAAGTATGTACTGCAGAATTCAGTTCTTCATGTAAATGCTATAAATAATGTGCTATCTACCGTATTGTGCATATGAATATCTATAAATGCTGATGTTAGCTACTGAGCCCAGCCAAGAAGTGAATGATGAGCTGGAATGAATGATAAAATTACTTAGATTATCTGTGTTACAAATCACACACACATACCTACATACAGATCTAGGTGTGTTTGGGTCTTTTCCCGTGTAAGTCTGAGAGTATCTTCCCAAAGTTTCCCTAGATTCTTATCACCATAAATGTCATCTTTACAATGGAATTGGAAAATAAAGAAGATACACACACATACAGATACATACAGATACACAACACACCAAACATGTTGCAAATACTTTGGCTTTTTCCCCACAGACAAGTAGTATCATGTGATAATAATCTCAGATTCTTGTTGTTACTGAATGTTGCTATCACATTTATTTCCAATGAGAGTTCAAGGACTATACATAATTCTCCTTTATCATTTTATTTCTTCACCATAAGCCTTTTGAGTTGGGTTTGTCTGAGACTGACAGGCCCCAAATTAGGGAGTATTTGAAATGTTTTTTTAAACAGGGCAAAAAGACTGACTGCCCCCATAAAAAGTTGTCCATTGATGGAAACCAGCTGTTGTTCCATCCTCTGCTCTTTCAGTTTGAAGCATATGAGACCTACCTTTTATATGAAAATAGAGAAAGATTCCATTATGCCTTATAACAAAGGTTATAAAAAGGCTTATTAATGCTTATTAATAACAGTGAGAGCTGTCTGGAGACTGAGTTTTTTTAGATGTTGCATGTTGGGAGATGTTTATAAAAGAGCAGGAAAATTAATGATGACACACAGAGATGGATAAACAGAGGGAGATGATTCTGATTGAAATTAAATAACTGCAAACTGTGAGGAGATCCAGGAATGAACACTTTAACCTGGACAATACAATTTGAATGCGGTAGGCATATAGTGTCTTTCACCTGAAGCAGTATGGGAAACTGGAACTAGAGTGATAAAATGAAACTAAACTGGGGAACTGGATTCTATATTAAACATATGGGGTATACTATTAAGCTCACAAAATTCAGTATTCACTTATTTCTTAAATAGAAGCCAGCTTCCCAACTGTGTCTTACAATTCACAAAAATGAAATAGGTATGCTACATTCAAATAGCAAATTCGTTCTCCTAATATTCCTATGTAGCCAAAATTGCACCAATCAGACATAGTAAAAGTAAGCTTGAAGGGAATTCTGAATTTGAAAACATGCAACAACACTTGCAAAAAAAAAACCAGTTGGTATGTATATTGCTGAATTTCTGCACTGTAAAATGAAATAAATATTGGGACTGAAGCAGAGGTGAAATTCAGCAGGTTCTAGCAGGTTCACTAGAACCAGTAGTAAATTTTCTAAGCAGTTCAAAGAACTGGTTATTAGAAGAAATCTCCTTTTGTTTTTTTCCACTTTACAGGGTTAATCCTGTAAGGAAGGCAGGAAAAAATAATTATGGTGTTGTTTCTTAGCCTAATCTTTATTGCCCTGCTTACAGAAACTGGCCACCCAGTCACATAACACCCACCAAGCCATGCCCACCAAGCCACACCCACAGAATTGGTAGTTAAAAAAAATTGAATTCCACCACTGGACCGAAGTATATGTGTAGAAGCGGATAATATGCTGGATGCTAAGTGGTATCTTAAAAATGGGGAAGGTAACATACTTCCTTTTAAGCACCCAAAATATAAAGTTCTGAAAAGAAAAAAAGATCTAACAAAGTAAGTTGTAGATATATATGACAGTGAACATGTATATTTAAAAAAAATGCATATATAATATATTGTCCAATAAATCCAATAAATAAATAGTGATATTCAGTCTCTTCCTCCAATGGTGGAATTCAAATTTTACTACCAGTTCAGTGGGCGTGGCTTGGTGGGCATGGCTGGGGGGGTCATGTGACTGGGTGGCCAGTTTCTGTAAGCAGGGCAATAAAGATTAGGCTAGAACACGGGTGGGCAAACTTTTTGACTCGTGGGCCACAATGGTTTCTAAAATTTGACAGAGGGACCGGGCCAGAATAGGAGAA
>JAEANM010011353.1:0-15313 GCA_017656035.1 Myanophis thanlyinensis | reverse complement strand
ATCAAATTAAAGGGTTTTCCCACACTGGGAAAGCATTAGGTCATAGAAGAGTTCTGTGCATGTGCGAACACAGCACCCACATGCCTGTTGTACCCATCCCATGATTCCCAGAGACAGCCAAAGAAGAATGCTGCCACTTTCCACTAAAAATGTCCACCCTGACACTAATGCACTAGGGGCAAGTGACTCCTGCAAGAAATCATGTGTTAAAGGCTAGATCTCTTTCCCAGAGGAGCATGCCTGATTAAGGAATTGTCTTCATTGGGAATACATAGGACTTGTCCTTACTTTTCTTTCATTTTTTTTCATGGAGGAAAACAAAGTTCAAAACAAAAACTCAGGACTGTCCTTCCCTTTTTTTATATAAATGTTTACCTATGAGGGTTAACCACTTTCCTGGCAAGCTCCTTCTCCCTGATTTTCCAAGGATTCTGTTTTATCTATTCATTACTCAGTTTAACAGGTCAAACATTTTCTTGAAATAGAATTTCCACATTTGCTATGTATCACTTAAAAAACTGAAAATTATTGCATTTATCCATAGGTTTATAAATAAGGAACATGCACCTTTTCCCCTCCTATATGCAGGATGTATGTGGACAAATTGTGTCTGTGTACACATTGCTGTATCTGATGACACTGCTAAGTACAAACAGCTGCTTCAGCTATTACAGTGCAAAACTATAATGCAGCTGCTAAAGCTTGCCCAAGAGATGATGGATAGAAACCACAATGCTTTCTATTCTTGACAGTATAGCTTGACTGAATTATAGAGATCCACTTCTGCAAAGTGACATCCAACTTAAAAAAGAAATCTGAAAGAGAATCACAAGCACACTGTGTCCTGTGGAATGGAGATGTGCTCCTCTTCTTGAATACCCCAATTTTTATCATGTCCCTCTGAACACAGCTGAATATTAAGGCCCGGTAAAAATGCATCTGCCTAATGATGTTTTGGAACCTCGCGAGAGGGATGGCACAAATTCTTTTAAGCGTGACTTTGTCAAATGGCATCAACATAGGAGACAGGTTATCGAGCATTTGCAATGACCCTATAATGTGCTAACTGACTTTTCATGGATCAGGTTCACGAGTCTCACCTTCAGGGGTGTTTAGAGATGCTGAGAACAGGATCCAGGTTAGTGGGTAGTAGTTATCCTGTCCATCACAGCATTTGTTCAACAAGAGATTGGTCCTGTATTGTGGGAACAAGCATTCTTTTCACTCCTCCGGTAATATTTTCTCCACATCATGTTCAAATGCTTTGCGGCATAGACCATTTTGAAGTATCTTTTAGCAATTCAGAAAGCAACAAAGGCTGATCAGAAATGGAGTACCTTCTGTATGCATTCTTTCATAACAAGTGGACATTTCCCTGTTACAGCCTTGATAATGGAAGATGAATCAGACTGCAATTCAATTCAAGAATGATCAGTGAACATGCCTGGAAGCAATAACTCAGGTTTATATGTTAGAGCAGCCACTTTGATCTAGTAGTTAAGGCACCAGACTAGAAACTGAAAAACTATGAGTTCTAGTCCTGCCTTAGGCACAAAGTCAACTGAGTGACCTTGGGCCGGTCACTCTCTTTCAGTCCTAGGAAGTTGACATGAGAAACCATTTTCAAAATCTTGTCCAAAAACTTGCAAGGTCTGGTCCAAGAATTTGACAGGAGTCAGCACTGATTTGAAGGCACACCAGTCAATCAGTCAGTCAGTCAGTCTGTCTGTCTGTCTATCATGCAGCCTCTGAAAATGGATAACTTAACTGAGTACAAGACAAACTTCCCAGTTTTTCAAGTTAATCACAAATAGAAATATATCGTTGTTCCAAAGATATACTTATAACAAGTTTTGAAAAAATAATCAAACTCTTTCATAAGAAGGTAAAGTTAAATGTTAATTTTATTACATGACTTAGGATTTGTCTCTTAACGTAAGAATATTTTCAGCCTTTCAAAATGCTGATTTAGAATCTATCAACATTTGGAAATCTGCTTTAGAAATCTAGCAAAAGCAAATGGCTGAGCCCTACAGAACCCCACACCTATCAGTGTTTCAAGATTATGATGTACTACTGGTAGTCCTTGAGATACAACCGTAATGGAGCCTGCCCATTATGGTTGCATGTCACAACAGTTCTTAGATGAAATGTGTCACCTAGCGATCCCCCCATCCCTCCTCTCCCCAATGAAATGTAAAATGAGCATGCAAATTAAATGGAGCATGGAGTGCCTTCTGGATGGATGAGGTCCTTAGGGCCTGGTACAGACCCAGGCCTACCTGCTGTGGCCCTCTGAAGGCCTCCACCCCCTCCCTGGGATAGGCCTTTCCCCACTCCACCGGATCCCATAGCCATAAGCCTGATTCTCATCACACCAGGCAAATACTCTCCTCCATGTTTACTTTTTGAGAGCTCCAAGACCTTCCAGAGGACTGGAGTAGATTGCTTCTTTGTGTGACCACATTGCACGGTTCTGAGGGCAAGCCTGAAACAGCCATATTTGGCCTTCAGTTCCCTGCCCACAAAATGGTGGCCATATGTGGCCTATGGGCAAACTTCTTCATTTTGCTGCCTTAATAAGCTCTGCACATTCAGAAACTTCTGCAGCATTGTGGAGAATTCTCTAAGACAGCAAAATGAAACAGTCTAGCAGCCGCCATTTTCCCTGCCTGTTGATGTACAGTGACAAAATGGTGGCCACATTCAGGCTTCTGCCACATGACCTGGGGACAGTCAATCCACTTAACAAGGTCTGCAGAATTTTTTGAAGCTTGTACAGCATTGTGAGATCTCTCTAAGGCAGCAAAAATGAAACAATTTCTCTGACATTGTCTCAAATGGATGAGACAAAATGGCAATTGCATTTGGATCACTGCCACAAGTCCCGGGAACACATGGCCCTCTACTCTTCCTGATCCATGCATCTCAGGGCTAAAGAGCCTGTCAGCTGTCATAGAATATATGCCCCTCTAAAAATGTCTTTAGTTTTTCAATGGTTGGTACTTTTGTTCAGGGATGGTTTGTTTGGTACAGATTAAAACAATGTACAAACCTAGTGTTTGTGGTTTATAACTATGGATTATGGCTTAGTTTAAGGTCTAACCTAGGACACTTTGGCTTGACCAATGGATTGTGATTAAAATAAACCAAGGCTTAGTGTGATGTGTGACACCTATTTCTTAATGATATAGTCATACTACAGAGTGGTATTTTGTAGGGTTTCACTGTACTTTCCCAAAAATTAGCATTTAAAATGACATTTACCCATTGCAAAATCCTTTTCTAAATCTTAGAATTCATCTATATGTCGATTGAATATCCTCTCTTCCAAAGAAAAAGATAAAAATATTAAATCTTAAATTCTGCATTGGAGAAGGAATAAAAGTACAGCTTCTTGTAATATGAAGTGCCAAATTCATATGGGAGTCTTAAAAATTATGTCACAAAGCTACAAAAATATCTTCACCAACAAGGGTTGTAGCTTTCTTCCCCATCAGATATTTCCTCTCACAGCTGTAGTTATGATCTCCATTACAATTGGAGCCTTTGCTTATTCTGTGGCAAACAAATAATATAAGGCCCAAGACAAATTAGAATGGATTTTTTAAAATGTTCATTTAATATTACAGAGATGTCTATATCGCTTCCCTTCTCTGCCTCAAAGTGACTTGGACCTCTGACAAAGTATATATACAGATGCATTAAAAACATTAACATCCATAAATAAAATTATACCTAAAAAGATTTGCCATTAACTGCATTATCATGGCATATGTTAAAATTAAGTTTAGACAGCTATGTTTACTTGCAGATAAAAAAAACCCAATGCGAAGCCAAATGACCAACCCACTTCAAACAATTCTGCGTTGAGCAAAGGTTCTTGTGGGTGTTGCTCATAATCTCTATAAAGGCAAAGGAGATGTATAAATGGCCTGCCACAGCAGATCTTCACTTTGGAAATGTTTGTGGGTGCACAGGTGGAAAACTCAGTTGTGATACCGTTACACAGTGCTTTCCACTTGGTCTAAGAGGCACAAAAAATTTTCAACACAGAATTCTCACTCACCAAAAAAGATGTGCACATGATTCAAGGATTTATTTCTATTAAAATTAGAGAAGAGGGATTTAATTTCCTTTATTGATTATGGTTCAGATATCAAGGTCCTCGTTTGTCAAGGCACAAGATTCATTTTATGTATTAAGCATTGCATTAGAAATAAATATGAAGTGTATTAGAATTAATTACCTAATTTGCACATCAAATAGTGAGAGTGTTACATATTAATTTGTATAAATGTGTGAAAAGAAAGGTGTAGCAAAGGAAATGCCCATTGAGAGGATGTGGCAGGACTTTCTAAAATGGCTTACAATCAAGCCTATATGAACATAAGACAGGTGAATGTAGATATGCTCTAAATTGAAGAGAGTTCAGATTATACACTGAATTATGTTTATTTACTATATCAATTAGTAATGACTGAAATAAAATAAACTTTTAAGAGTTTGTCTGCATTGAACCACAGCCAAAATTGGCCAAGTTTTTCCTGCAGCATGTGTCTTGAAATAGGCTCCTTTTTTAAAGCATTTAAAGATCTAGGTGTAGTATTTAAACAGTTGATGAGTATGAGCCAATCCAAATAAAAATACCCAGAGACAGATGTTTATGGAACAGAAGGATAAGTTTAAAAAAAAACTTATAGGAGCTAGATGTTCTAATTAAATTAGAGTGTCTCTCTCTCTCTAAGCTTTCTGTACACAGGGTGGAGAAAAAAATATTGCTGATTTATATCCTGTAGGATACAGGCAGAAGAGGAGAGTCTAATCAGTCTTTCAAATAAGGAAAAAAGAGCAGGGACAAAAGCAGGAATTAGGAGGGATTTTGCAGCCTGCATTCCTAATGTCCGTGGGATAAAAAATGTAAAGGATCTGGGCATCATCTCCAGCATCTGTGCTTCCAAGATATGCTACTGTTTTCAGTACTGTTCCCATCTATCTATACTACTGATTTCAACATCCCACTCTGCTAGTCATGCTGATTCAGACTCATGGCTCCTGCCCACCCTTTCATACCTCTGAAATTCACATGATCTAATCACAATCTATTTCCAGATACTAAGTGGGGTTTGAGTATCCCACAAGATTGAACACATCTAAAAAGAAATCCACCCTTTCATTTCTACAGATCAATGCAAGATTGAACCATGCACAATTAAGTTTAAAATAAAATAGGTTTTCTTTTTGTAATAAAATCACTCAATTAACAAGCACACAAATGCTGGGAATTAATTGTTAAAAGCGCATGAACTGGGAAATATGTTTCTTTCCCAATTTAGGTGATTGGCTCATACTGCTTTTATGTTTTTAATTTCACAATCCGGCCCACAAAATTTCTGGGGGTGGTATTGCAAAGATTCTACAGTTCTGTATTACTGAACGCTCAATTAAATATCTGCAGATAGTGATGGTTTTAAAAGTGTGTGATTGCCAAGAAAGTTAATTAACAGCAAAGGCAACGTTCAGGAAGGAATCACATATTATAAAAGATCCATTAGGAAGTTTGATTTTCTTCTTTTAAAAAAATTAGAAAGGCACAATTTTCCTTGCACTTCCTTAAACTGCTTGTCTTAACCACACAGAGAAATGTTTATGCCTTATATCCAAAAATGTTCTTTCATCCATTGAAAGCATTCTTCAGCTGTACCAGGAAAAAGCACCTTTTCTTTCTTATCCCTCTTTATTCACTGCAGCTTTCCAAACCCCACATCTTGGGGTAGTAGAGGATTGTGGTAAGTACTGTAAAAGGGATGGGATATCAGGAGCAGCATCTTATGTGAGCAGAACTGCTTCCTTCTATTCCAGGGATGTCAGACTCAAGGCCAGGGGCCAGATCTTGCCCATGGGGTGCTTAGATCTGGCCTGTGGGGCCTGCTGGAAACAGTGAAGGATTGGCCCGCAGTGCCTCTGCCAGTGAAAATGGAACTCAGGAGGGCCTCCTGCAGCCCTTCCGAACTCCATTTTCAGTGGCAGAAGGCTACAGGAGGCTGTCGCAGCTGAACACAAAGTTTGGGAACCTGGTTTCTCTGGCAGAATGCTCAGTCCATCACAGATGTCGCCGACATTAGTGTCAAGATGGCCATGCCCACCCTGGCCACACCCACTCCAGCCCCCCAAGGTCAAACACAACCCCGATGCGTCCCTCAATGAAATTGAGTTTGGCATCCCTGTTTTATTCACACAAGAAGCATCTTCAGCTACAGAGCATAGTTCTTGACTTCTAGGCCAATGATGTTATTCCTATATCTGATTAGAAATGTTTTGAAAAGTATTTTAACAGCTCAAAATTTAAGCTTTAAGTATCAAAATATAATTCCAGAACCTGCCCTGAATTTGTGGGTATGTTGTAAAGGAAACATGCACATTTCATGTTAATTAATAATTAGATGAGGTCCAATAGATACCTTTCTAACATGGGACTCTACTACACTAATAATAAAAAAGCCACATATGAAACCTACTTTAATATTGTAAACTGAACACTGACACAGGCAAAGATAGAAATGTTTTCCCTTGACAAGGCCTTGTCTGCCATGCTCAGCTGATATTTCTGTTAGGCTTTTACAGAAATGGAAGGAACAGCAATAAAGATTCAAAATAGCATTTTGATCTAATCCATCTATAACATTTGCAGAGATTAAAGACATCAAGCATGAGATAAAAGCCAATATAGATCTAGAATAACCCAAACAAGGGAGCAATATGAGACATTGTCTCAAAAATAATTTACAAAGGGTTTTTACTGGAAACTGAATGATATGAAGACTTGTACTGACTCAGAAACGGTCAATGAATATTAATATGCTCTCATATTCAATAAGACTATGGAAGGTCAAGGGCTGGGAAGACAATCACAACATGGTATTTCAACTGCATTCACATATCATGATGAACCTTCCAGAGAATAAAGAAAGTTGTTTGGTTTTGGAGGGCTGGGGGAATGCTTGAGATTTTGGGAGAATTGTAGAAAAATTGTATTTTGGAGGTGGCTTGGTTTGATATTCCTGATAATCCAAATCATGTATCAATAAGTTTGGCTTGAGGGAAAATTGAAAACAACTACTGTGTAGTTTCTAATTATATGTAGGTTTAAATCAATACACATATTCTACTTTAGCTTACTTGTGTTTTAGTCATCTCAGGCAGTGCTCAAGTGTATTAGATAATCTGATTGCAATCTGTAGGATAGTGTTATAGGAATCTGTCCTTGACAGATTAAATTTGATTTTCCATCCTGAATTTGCCTCCCACCGTATTAGCTTTTACAGGGCTCTCGGGATGCAGTTTAATAATTGGGAATTGATTTTGGTTGTTCTCAGGATATGTGATCTTTAGGTAAAGCTTACTGCATATTTGCTGTGTCTGTACTCAAACAATTTAAATAATCTTATTAAACTAATGATGTTTTACTGAATAATCATGGAATGTGCAATTATTTATAATTGTTTTAAAGTAAGGGTATATTTTTACACTGTTTCCTTATTTCATCTATGGTATTTTACACTGCTATTAAAAACAAAATCAGAGTTTATTATTTGTTTGCTTTTATCCTTTGCCCAATTCCCAGTTTTCTCAAAAGCATTTTGCTCAATGGTAGGCATCTTCTTTCCTTTCATTATTCTCAATCTCCTTTATTCCCATTCTCCCAACTTCTCCTGAAATCTCCTAGATGTTCTCCTTATCTTAAATCATCATTATCTATTGCCTAACCATATTATGACTAGGAAAGCAAAGCATACTTTATGGCATAGCATGACAAAACAGCATTCATTAGATTAATAGTGATTGGAATGAAGAAGAGGGACAAACATTTGATTTACATATTATCTAATATAAAAGAAAATATGGATAGCCAGTTTGGTATTGTGATTAAGGCACTGGCTAAAAATCAGGAGGCTGTAATTTCTAGTTCTACCTTGAACTCAAAGCCATCTTGGTTATTTTGGCCCAGTCCCTCTCATTCAGCCCTAGCCATTAAACCTGGACAACACAGCTAATTTTTAAAAAGGCATTAATTTTGGCCTACATAGAATATTGTCCTTGCCCTAAAGCACAACTGAACAAACTGCAACTGTCAAAATGACAAAAATCACCCAGGAACCAAAATTAAAATGAAGCTATATGGTTTTTTTTAAGCCCATAGGCTTCTATTTTTCACATATCAAACTGCAGTTAAATTTCCTATACAACTGTTCCTGTTAGTAACCAAGAAATAGAAGTTGGATAATCAGTCAGAACTTCATTAGTCTTTCTTTTGATGTAATGGATAAAATGAATGCAAGGATGAAAATAAGATGAAAGTGCCTATAACTTTAAACTCTTGGGTGATTGAAATGAGTAGAATGAAAGACCTTGGCTTAGACAATTCTGTCAAAAAATTCCATTCCATTAACTCAGAAAAATTAAAAAGGAACGGTGTGATATAAAAACTGACCATCCAATAAAGGTCTAGTTATATGGCTCTTTTGAAAATAAAATAAGCTATTGTTATTATTTTAAACAGAAAGCTTCTAAATGGAAACCTAGAAGAATGAAAATCTACCCAATTGATGTAGTGGCTATGATTCTGGGCTAGAAACTGGAAGATTTTGAGTTCTAGGTCTTCCTCAGATAGGAACACCAGCTTGGTGACTTTGGACCAGTCCCTTTTTTTCAGCAAAACCCACAGCACAGAGTTGTTGAGGAGAAAACAGATGGGATTATTAGGTATGCATGTTGCCTTGAGTTGACAAAAAATAAAGGCAGGAGAAAAATGAACACATATACAGATATGGTTCTCCATTCATAAGATGCATATAAAATGTATCTATTGAGAAAAATGGAGTCAGAAATGTGTATGTTGATCCAAATAATATATATTATTCTTGAAAGTATAGCTAATGTATCTATGCAAATGTGCCCAAAAGTAGATATGAATTTTATAAGGGGTTTCTAAATTTCTAATTAGGTACAAGATATAACAAACTCAAGTTTATAAAAATAAAGAAAAATTGAAATAGTCAAATTCATGTATTCATATTACAAACTTGATACAGAAATCACCACTTTGTTTAAATAAGACTGTCAGATTCTTCTGCTTGAGGAAAAAAATCTGCATAATAGCTGTTTCAGTCAACACGTTTCTTTTAATGCAGGACTGTCACAGGAGCCATTTCTATGTCAGAATTCTGTATCTGTTAAGCAGATGGCTTCCTTTTTGAAGAAAAACAATGGTTCACATGGCAACTTGAATATTGGATATTCCGTTTCAGTACCATGGACAAGGACATTGCAGTAAAAAGAATACTGTGATACTTGCTCATTCAAAAAAAATAATAATCTGGATTTAATGAGTACTGCAGTGTGCATAATTTTACCTGTATGCTATTTAGATGAAATGTGGTACGCTTAATGATTAAATAATATAAAAATAAATTTACAATTCCATTCAGAATGTTTATCAAAAGGCCCTCTTGAAAAACTTCTTTGCTGTTTTCAATAACCAAGTTTTAATTTTATCAGATGACCCTGCTGTCTAGTATTGCATGAGAACTTGCTCACTTACTCATTGCTATGTAATGCATAATCTTATAACAGTTTTAAGCACTGATTTACTTTAAAAAATTAAAAAGATCTACAATCATATAACTATTTCCCTGAGGGAAAGCACCTCAATCATATGTAGGATTGCCTTCAAAGAGTCAAAGCTGAGAACCAGCACCCCAGAAAGTAGGTTCAAGATTCAAAAGGATTTTTTTTTTAATTTTATTTTTAGGTATACAACAACATCAATATATGAACAGTGTGGCATCTGGGGTATCATTCCTTCTGGTACAAATAACAATAATATTAATAGTGTTTATAACATTAGTCAAACTTATGTAGTCCTAGTGTTAATATACATGCTTGTATTAATATATAATCCTTCATTATTTATTGTTCCATATTTCAATGTGCCATTCTAGTGTCAATCATAATATTATTTGAGCATAGGTAGCAATACCATCTTTCAACCTTTAATCTTCCCATCTAATTCTTGCTTTTATTCTATTATATAAAAATGTGTATACAAATATTCCTCCTATTTCTTATTTCTACCTCTATTCTAACTTTTAGTCAGGCCTCCATTACTAGTCCTAATATTGATACATGTATTTATATTACAATATAATCCTTCATTATTTAAGCATCCAATATTTCAATGCACCATTCTAATGCCAATCACCATTTTATTTGAACATACATAGTACCACCTTTCAACCTCTAATTTTCCCATCTAGCTATTTTTTTTATTCTATTATATATAAATGTGTATTCTTATTTCTACCTCTATTCTAACTTTAATCAGGCCACCATTATATTAAAAAAACATTTCCTTTCTATCCATCATCTCTTCCCCACATTAATATTTCAATTCTCATTCGTATTTTGGCTTGCCTTCCATACTCCTGGATCTTTGTTTCTATCTGCATCTACATCTTTACTATTCCATCTAAATATTTCTCCCATCTCTACCATCTTATGCTGCCAGGTCTCCAGGGGTCTGCCCAAGCCCCTATTTCCCTTTTGAAAGTATTTTCTTGCTTATCTGATTCCATTTTTAAATTTCTTAAAATACTTTCCCCTTGATTTATTTCATCAGTCATTATTATCTTTATTGTCTTCTCCTTCTTGTCTTCTTGCTTTATTTGCTGGTTTATCTGTTCTATCTTTTCCATTCTTTCTGTTGTTTCCTCCATTCTCTGGACATTTCAATCTTTATTCATTGTCTCTTGTAGAATATTTTCTATCTTCCCATCTATGCCATGCATTAGGTTCTTTATCTCCCTGTGGTTCTTTGTCACAATGTTATTAATGCTTTGGAACACCAATGTCATTTCTTTTAAAATTCCACTCGTTTCCCCCTGATGGAGCATCTTGTGTTATGTTAGTAAGTCCCACTTTTATTCAATAGTCCAAAAAACATAAGTTCAGGCCTAATGTTGCTCCTCAGTGAGTACAATGATCATAGTTCTTTATATTCCATAGTTAATCAGTCAGTTCCATTTAAGTCCAGAATATTTTCTAAATATCTCCTTAAATCCACTCTATGTTTAGTCCTATATCTTAGCATTCAAAACTTGTTTTGGTTAGGTTTCTTCCTTGTTCTCACAGATGAACATCCAGTAGTCAAGGAGAAGATAAATATAGAACAGTATGTATCACCACAGTCCTCCAGATAAATTTTATTTCTTTTATCAAAAATTTTCCTAGGTTTGGAGAAGTATGGTATATTTCCATTCATCAGTAGGTGACACTCTCAGCTTACATTTCAGTATTGCCTTGAATCTGACCAATTTTAGTCTAAATTTAAATTGATTTATATAAACAAAGTCAATTATTTAAGTAAATAGTTCCAGCATTTTAAAATGCCTTTACAAAACAGCACTACCCAGTTTAAAAGTCCAATTTTCCATGTTTTAAAAGTTTTTTACTTTTCTCCCTTCAGTTCCTTTCTTTCATGTCTGGATTTTTCTCTAAGTAATCATTCATCACTTTAAAAATAGTTCAAAGTCTCTTTTCCTGGATTTTTTTCTTTGAGGGTTAGGTTTTAGATAAATCAGGAATCATCTCACCCAGTCCCAGTCATTGTTCATCTATGTCACTCCTGTACTTTCTTTGTTGCCTTGTCTGTCCCAGCTTCACGGCAGCCATGATACCTACCTCTCCTCATCATGGATGAGAGGGAAAAAAGAACCCTGAGTCAAGTGGGAGAGTTGCAGCTGTGACCTGCAGGGTTCCCCTCTTTTTTTCACATTTTATAGGGTGGCTTTAGTGCCTTTCGGAGCCCTCCAATGGGGAGAATTTGGAGTGGAAGCACAGAGACTCGCTCCTCATATCCAATCTCAATGCGACATCCTCTGGAAGTCCAAGATTCAAAAGGATCTTGATGGACTTGAACATTAGGACCTATGCACCTAAATTTCTTCAGTGATGAGAAATGTAAGGGCCTGCATTTACACAGGGAAAACCAGATGTACAGTACAAGACAGATAAAATGTTTAGTAGTAATAATTGTAAGAAGGAACCAATGTAGATTTGGGCTGCAACAAAGGAAGTAGAGTGTCAAGATCACAGATTCTATCCTATACTGGTCAGACCACATCTGGAAAACAGTATCCAGTTCTGGTCACTGCAATGCAAAAACTACCCTGAGAAATTGGAAGAAGTGCAGGGAAGAACAGAAAACATGGTAAAAAAAATTGAAGGCTAAATCTTCCATAAAATAAAACAATAAAGAATGGTTGAAGAATTTGGTATGCTGAGCCTAAAGAATAGAAAGCTAAGGAAAAATATGATAGCATTCTTGCAATATATGAAGAGATGTCACTGGAAAATAATGTAGATTTATTCTCCAGAGCATCCAAATTTAAGACAAGAACCAATGGATGAAAGTTTTACAGCTAGAGATTCAAACTTGAAATGAAAGAAAACAGAGGTGAAATTCAGCAGGTTCTAGCAGTAAATTTTCTAAGCAGTTCAGAGAACCAGTTGTTACAAGAAATCTCCTTTTGGTTTTTTTTCCCACTTTACAGGGTTAATCCTGTAAGGAAGTCAGGAAAAAAAACATTCTGGTGTTGTTTCTAGCCTAATCTTTATTGCCCTGCTGACAGAAACTGCCCACCCAGTCACATGACACCCCCCAGCCACACCCACCAAGCCATGCCCACAGAACCGGTAGTAAAAATATTTGAATTCCATCACTGAAAGAAATATCCTAACTGTGAGGTTAATTAAATCCTAAAACTATGGGTGCTCCATTATTGAAG
The DNA here is from genome assembly GCA_017656035.1 of Myanophis thanlyinensis. Taxonomy (NCBI): domain Eukaryota; kingdom Metazoa; phylum Chordata; class Lepidosauria; order Squamata; family Homalopsidae; genus Myanophis; species Myanophis thanlyinensis. Next base: position 2,468 of record JAEANM010011353.1, on the reverse strand, counting down.
GTTTCAATAAAAGATTGGATAGCCACTTATCCAAAATAGTGTAAGGACACCTGCAGTGGCCAGTGCTTTGGATTAGAAGACCTCTGGGATTTCTTCTGACTCCGTGATTCTATGAGATGAAGAATCATACATATTCTTTTACTCTCAATCTCGAAAGATCTACTTTTCCAATGGTTTGTTAATTAAGATGCATGCATATAAAGATTTGCCTTTATTGTCATATGCAGTTCATCCTAAAGTGCACTTCTATATACAACTTGGTGTGGGGGGGTGTCTAAAATATGCTTTGTATGTAGGTAGGTAACTGAGAATTTCATTACAAAATTCCCAAAAAACCATTGCAAAACAGTAAAAATCTCAGAAAAAAATGGAATTCAGAAAGAGAACCACACTCTGTGTATAACTCCTTAAAAAACCAATTAGGCTAGTTCACTAAAAACAAACTGATCATAAAACCTTATGCATTTCTACTTAGTATCAAATCCTATTGAGTTTAATGTGATTTCTAGGTAGCTCTTTATAGCAGGGTAATCAACCCACTCTCTGCAAGATGCACAAAGCTTCCTGCATTTCTTTTCTGTGATTCCGGAGCTCACCCCAGATTGTGCTGCTAAAATTTGGCAGAAAAATTGTATGTGAAGCATTTTCAACATGAACCAGAGATTAAAATAGATGTGTGAAGCATCTCCTAGGTTTCCTACACTTATTCTGTCTTAAACAATCAAACAAAAAAACATAACCTTGAAAAATGTAAGAAAAAGATAGGGGGGGGGAATTGTCCCAGCGGTATTCTGGTACCTAAGTAATTAAAGAAAGGAGGGAAGATACCCTGACTAAAAAATGCTTAACTGGTTTAATGCTTTAAGCATAAATAGTAAATCAGGCACAATGTGACCAAAGCTGAATTTATTTTATATATTTATGGGTTTTAGGACATAGTTACCAAAAAAACATTAATAACATTTAAAAAGGCTTAATATGTTTCTTTTTAAAGCTGAACTGGTATAAAATTGGCCTTTGGGGTGAGTTTTTTTACATATCTAAATAAAAATGTAGGCATCACAATGCAAAGTGTAACATTTAGATTATTGCCATCCAAAGTATAGTCTGATATTCTCTAACTCTTTGAGTCATCTAACTGTGACTTATTACAGTTCCACTTGGCCTGACAAATCAGTGTATATATTTTCATCTAGTGCATAAAGAAATAATAAAAACAAACTTTTTTTAACCAAAACATTACTTAAGCAATTAGAGTGCACACAATATGACTATTTTGAGACAACCCAGGAGCAAATACAGTATACAGAGGTTTGTCTTTAAACAGTGGTTTATCAACAATATATACATACATATTCTAGGCAAGGTCAATCAATCAATCAACAACTACAACAAGAGAGAGAGAGAGAGAGAGACCCCAACAGCCTCTTATATTACAGGCTCTTAAATATCATATCAGCCCCAATTACCTTGCTGACTCATGACCAGCATTACATCATCATAGCAACTGATCAGGTCTTAAATCTTTACTCTGACATAAACTGTAATCCAAATTATAATAGAGGTGATAGGATGACTCTCTTTAGTTCAATTGGAGCTTCCCAGCACCTGTGTTTTACATAAAACCTGAGCATAGGGACAATTTTGCTGTTCAATGAAACAGTTTTTTAGGTTATTCTTTGTTATTTTTTATGCTGTAGAACAATCATGCTCAGAGAATATCCATGGCTTTTTTTAATGGCTTGATATATTTCATCTTCTAGTGGCTTTTCTTTTGAAACATCTATAACATCTGCTGAATCTGTGTTCTCTGTATATCACTTTCCTGCTTATTCTAAATCCATGGTATTGTACATCCATGGTATTTCACAAGCGAGCCGCTAGACAATATTCAGACTTCTGCATCCCAGCCATTGGGATAGAAGTCTCATAAAATACAGATGGATTTTTGAAGATGGGTTTGAATGATCCTCAGCTAAAAAGGAAGTATCCATTTCAGATGGCACAGTTAAGAGGGTGGTTCAGATTTATGGATCTTCCAGTTGCGGCCCTTTCTGGATCGGGGCACTCTTCGCACAGTCATTTCTGCCCTCGTTATCTCCTGCCTAGACTATGCCAACGCTCTCTACATGGGGCTCCCCTTGAAGAGCATCTGGAGGCTGCAGTTGGTGCAGAGTGTGGCTGCGCAGGTGATTTTGGGGGATCCTCAGAGCTCCCATATTACACCTCTCCTGCGCGAGCTACACTGGCTCCCTGTGGCCTTCCAGGTGCGATTCAATGTGTTGGTTCTTACCTTTAAAGCGCTCCATGGCTTGGGACCCAGGTATCTACGGGACCGCCTGTTGCCACCATCAACCTCCCGCTGGCCAGTGTGTTCCCACAGGGCAGGCTTCCTTGGGGTTCCATTGCCTGGATGTTGTCATCTGGCAGCCCCAAGGGTTCGAGCCTTCTCTGTGGGGGCACCCTCC
>JAEANM010011352.1:0-15314 GCA_017656035.1 Myanophis thanlyinensis | reverse complement strand
GTGTGTGTGTGTATGCACACATACACATACCCTTACAAGGCACTGTAGCAATAGAACTTTAAATGAGGCAGTGTTAGACTAATGTGGGCAGAGGACACCTTATTTTAATGCCATAAAGTTATATTTCGCCCCAAATATCAGGAACATCACTATCTTCCTAGATCTGCAATTTTTACTGCATTCCCATTCAGATACTGCTACATTCACATCTTTTCCCTGCATCCATTTCTATTATCTTTCCGGTAAAGACTGTGCCAAAGTGATTTAATTGCACTGACTTCCAGCTATTCTATCAACTTCCTACTGAACATAACCCATTCTCTGCTTCCTTGCATAGTGGCTGCTCTTGGGCCAGGCCTCTTTTTCCCTGTCACTTATGCACCTCCTCTCCTACCTATTGGTAGAATCTTTGATCTCAGAAAGTTTATCACATGTCTCACCTCAAGTAGCAGAAAGTAAAGTACACGATCTGCAAAACATAGGAGGAAAAAATAAAATACTGCAACCCTGCTTACTTATAGCATTTATTTCAATTATTGGAACTGTGACAGTGATATGTATCATAGAAGTTCAGTTATTCTATCAGTAGAAGTTACCTTGTTGTCTACATATAGCGAGATCCAGAGGGAGGGAGGGAGGGAATTAATGCCTGGGCACTATCATTTTGCATTTATTAGGTGAGAAAGCAGCTGCAATTCATCTCAGGAGTTTTTTTCCTCCCCAAGCAACATAGAAGTTGGGGTTTATCTCATGCCTGAAGCAGTTACAGCAAGGTTAAGAATGTAACAAAACAATAACTCCAAATAAGAAACAGACTTTTCATCAAGGGGGGGGGGGAAGTGACCCCAGAGACAAAGCAGTCAGGTTTTCTATCCAACCTTTTAAAATTGCTCCCACAAGTTAACTCAAAAGATCTGCATGTATTAAAACAAAGCAGAAAGAAAGCAGCTCCTTAAGTAACTTAAAATATGTAACTTGTTTTTATATGAGACACTCTATTAAGTTATCGCAAGCTGGGAAAATGGCTGATGTGGCTTATTTAAGGTAACTCTTGAGCATCAATATACACTGGTATTCATTAATTCTTTACATAGAAGATTAAATGTTAATTATTTTACTGAGGGGGGAAAAATAAAAGAAGTGTAGTATAAAAGCAGGAGAATGTTCCCTAAAGTGAAATTTACCTGACTCAGAATTACTAACAGGTTGCAGTACAAGAGGGCTGACAATTATAAAATGCTGAGATTAGAGAGAAATCTTAAAGAATAGGAACCATTCTTCTGGCATTATGGAAGCAGCAAAACCATAACTAAAGCAGTTATTGTTCAACAATGCTGTTTAAACCCTACTGAAGACTAAATTGAACAGTTTAACGATGAGCGCAAGTACAACCTAAGGAAAAAAACCTGGAAAACTGCAAATTTTATCTACAATATCTTACAATTTTGCCAACTGAATTTATTTTGCATGCTACATATTCCCTTGAGAACACAACAGAAAAACCTGCACAATCTTTTTTTTGTAAATACAATTGTAAAATTAATTCAATTCTTTGAACTATATTTTCAGCATTAAAAACTCAGAAATATTTTGTTTCCTAGCAATAAAAATGCATTATAATTTTCCAGTGTAAGAAATGTATGTGGCTTTCAATAAAGTTTATTTTTTGCTGCTTCGAGGGGTCGTACCTAAAAGGAATTTCATTAAAACATTAGAGAGAATGTTTTGAAAGTACAAATTATTCAGCAGAGGAACAGACTGTATCATGTATGCACTAAATCATAAAGTCTGACTTACAACAATGTTAAGTTGTTGTAAATATCAACTTATTTAACATGAACCCAGGCTATTTCCTATGGCCGTGATGGCGGCCACGGGTGCCAGAGGAGGCACACAGAGCCATCTTGCAGGGCACACAAACTGTCGGCCACCTCCAGCTGAGCATGCACATGCAATTGCCCATGCACGCATGGGCAATTGCAGAGACCCAGCTGGTCTTCGGGCCTTCGCTGTGCATGCACTCGATTGCAGCAGGAAATCGAGCTGGTCTTTGGAGCTCTCCTGTGCAGGCACACACAACTGCTCACTGTGTGAGTGCCTGCGTGCAGTGCACATGCAAAATCTGCACACATGCGCAGATGGTACAGTTGCACATGCAGCCCATGTGGAGGAGCTGCACGCAAGTGTGGATGACACACACAAAGCACATACTTTTCGGCACTCGGTAAGTAAAAGGTTCACCACCACTGTCCTATGGCATCACAAATTCAGCTTTAGGAACTTGGAGTTAAAATCTTTCATAAACACTTACCTAGAAATAACTCTGAATTCATTCTTAACATTCTAAGAGAAAACATTCATTTTACGAACAACTACTCTACACTGATTTTAAAACAGTACAATATAAAAATATTAATTTTCATCCATTCCAGTGTCTGATTCAATGTAACATGAGACAATTTTTGCTGCATCACTTTTAATAACCATCTTCATCTTAATTGCTTAGTTGCTCAGTTAAAATTTATAATGATAAACCATAATACAGCACACACTGTAAGAATTATTTAGATTTCACTTTTAAAGAACAGAACAATAACAAAAAGAAAAAAAGAAAATGGTCCTTATATCCCCAAGCCTACAAGCAAGAAATTCTGCTGAACAGAATTTTAGAACAATTAGATAATCTATGGCATTTGCACCAAATTCAAGAAATTAGAACGCAGTCCACAAGCATTGTAGCCCATTAGGACTTGTTGCTCTCTGGCTATCCATTTTATCTCTAAAAGAAGGGACATCTTCAATTGAAAGAAATGATCTAAATCAGGAGTGTCAAACTCGCATTGTCACATGATGTATTGGGACTTTTTTCCCCTTCGCTAAACTGGGCAAGGGCTGGGTCAGCACGTGACGCATCCGGTTTGACAGCCCTGATCTAAATAAAAGACAGATTCAGACAAATCTATTCCCACATAATTAACAATAATCCAGGTGCAACAGACAAAATTGAATAAAATGACATCTAATGATTCCATGTAAAAATAGCACAACTGCTATCAATTTATTGTAACAACCCGACATGCGGTCTTCAAGAATCCATTCATCACTAATGCTACAAAATTCGATCAGTTTAAAGTGTTTTCATAAGCAAAAGAAGACTCTTAATTTAACTGAGCAATTTTTTAGAAAATGGTTAATCTTCTTATACAAACACTCAGGTAATGTTTGTTTTAAGATTATACCTGCTATGAAATGTCTGCATATAATTAAATTTCCAAGTAGAGGACTTAGGGCTTTCCAAGATAACATTTCCTATCATTCATAATCTGGCATGGCCAATGGGACTATGAAGTCCTAAAAAATCTATAAGGCCCAGGATCACCATCAATCTAAATATGCTGAAAATATATTTTCCTTTGGAAAATGCACTTTTACTTTTTCTGGAAGTGTAATAAAACTTTATGTCATTACATCTATGTTTTGAATTTATGGATTAATCCAAAAGCCACAAGACTGGTGATACTTGCTGAGGAAATTGATAAGATGTTCATGGACAACTCAAAGGAGAATAATAGATTCACATGATAAGGAAGCAGGCAGGGAATCCCTAATGGCCACAAAACACAATGAGCTCCTGAGGGTTATGGCATCTGTAGAATTTGGAATTGGAGTTGGAACACTGGGGGGGCTGGCCCCTAGAGAATTCAATTTACTGTCTAACGCTTGGTCAATTTGCTTAATCACTTTTAAAATGTCTGTGGGGACACACAATGTCAGCCCATTAACAGCTTTTAAATGGCTTAAGTCTCCTCTTAAATGAGAAAAGCAGAACAAACAAGAGATAGTTGCAAGATCTGTCTATGTCATAATTCTTTCATGTGTTTATTTTGCCAGTCAAAATTTAGAGTGATGCATTAAGTCACTGCTAAGCTGTGCTCCCAATTATTCTCTCCCGAAGAAAAAGGAAAAACAAAAATAGTACTATGATTAATTTTCCTTTGAACTATTAATATGACATTTTCTAGATGTTTACTGACATCTTTGGTTTTACTTGTCACTTTTATTAACAAAAATAGCTATAACCTGTAAGATCAATAAACTATTATCTCTATATTTAACATTCATTATGTAAATCAAAACAAATAAACCAAATAGTATTGAAAAATCTTATACAACTAAAATGTATACAAATATAAAGGAAAAAAATCTGAACTCTTACATGCATTTAAAGGGGAAAAACTGAACCTTTTACTTTTATCTAAAGGAAATTTCTTTAAAGTTGTTAATCAATTCAGTTACCAGTTAAAAGCACCTAAGGAAACTTTGCTATTCTATTTAACAAACTTGTGCTTCAGGCAGCAACTTAGACATCTGGATATTATATTCATTTTTAAATTTAAAATATTGAGATCAAGAGTATAATTTATCAGCTGTTCACTTTAACCTATATGTAAAGTCTTTAACCAGAGTTCAGATGGGCTAAAGCTGATTTAATTGTATTTTCCCTTTCCATCATTTTTTCCTTCTATTCTGAAATTAGTGGCATAGGATTAAGTCTACAGAACTATAGCTTTATTAAAAGCTATTTTAATCAGACATTATAAATCTGCTTAAAGTAGAGCTCATATTTTGATTAAAGATCAATGTTAGCAGTATTAATTCAGATTTCTCAATCTCAACATTAACATGTGCTGAAGTTGAGGAAGCACTGGAATTGTATCCTATGGCTACCACTATTAAAAAGAAAGAGCCCATGCTGCACAACTTCATACAATCTTAGACTGGAAGGTAAGTAAAAGTATACCAAGTCCAAGTCTCTGAACATTTCAGGATTCGCTATACCTTCTTCTTTACTTCCTCTTTTACCCAGTGTCAAGGGATTCACTGTACCATCCCTGATCAATGACTGCCCTTTTTTGTAAATCTCCAGGGAAGAGGAAGAAACCCCTGTTTGGTAGCTCATTCCATGATTAGCAGCTCTTGCCATCAAAAAATCTTCCCAACGTATAATATATATCAGGGATATCAAACTGTATTTCACTGAGGGCTGCATCAGTGTTGTGTTTGACCTCAGGGGGCTGAGGTAGGCATGGCCAGGTTGCTGTCACTCGCTGACAGAGGCACCCCAGGCCGATCCTCTGCTTTTCCAGGGCAGCCCCACACATCAGATCTAAGAACCCCATGGGCGGGATCTGGCTCTCAGACCTTGAGTTTGACACCCCTGATCTATATCTCATTATATCTATATCATTCCATTACTTCAAGATTCATCCACTGAATATTTGAAGACAGAGATCATGTCCCTACTCAACTTTATTTTTGCAATTTAAACATATCTATTTTTAATATTTCCACATAGGACATAATGTGCTTGAGAAGCATATTTTATACTAGAAATGTAGTATAATAGCTTACCTTAGCTAGAGTCAATATATCTGAATCTTTATTAACAACTTTATGATAATATAACCATTAATTCTGGAGAAAATTAGGATGATATAGGAATGTCTGCAAAGTACAGCATGGTCATATTGTTTATTTGTCCCCCAAGGACACATGGAAACATTTTAGGAAGAGCCTGGTAGAAAGATTGAGGTCATTATCTTGCCTACAGTGTCCAGATAAACCTTGTTTTCAATTACTATTTTTTTTTAACATAACTCAAGGTTTTGGAGGATAACACTTGACCTTAGGAAAGCTTCTAGACCACGACAAGTCAAACTATGATTAAAAGAGTAAGACAGAGGACAATATTGTAACTACTCAACTTCTTTGAGTGTCTTGTAAACATACTGTGTCCATATGTAGCACTAAGTAATAATGAGATTTATTTGCTTTGGCTTTAGCAAAGGGCTACAAAACACTGAACTAAGAAGTGGCAACAAAAAAACATCACTGCCATCTAGCAATGGCCTGGATTTTTGTAGCCCAGATCTAGTAGCTTACTTTAAACCCAGCAAAGTTGGTGAAGTTAATTAATTAATTAATTAGAAGTTAATGTCATTACTGATCTTACTGCCACCAAAATAGGATAATACAGTGTTTCTCATCTTAAATTAATTGCCAGGTAGTAAAAATGTCAGATAATACTACTACTCTGTTGATATTTATTATGATTACATTGATTACTCAGATATTCTCAGATTCTTAGGACTCTACATATTCACTTAGAGCCTTATGTAAGTTCTGATGGGCAACTTTCACAGTATACCTAATACAAAAAGATGCTTCAGGAAATCTGGAGGCTAAATATTAGTACAATTAACTAATATGGCAGCTAGTAGTCAAGGACATGCTGGCTCTGATACTAGAAATAAAATACAATTATCTTGAATAGTAACTGCTGATACAGTTTTTTTCTCCATGACTGCTAATTTCACCAAGCCATTTACAACCTAGCATCAATATCCTAGCTAATCACTTGCCATAAGGCACTCTTAAGCAACTTTCTCAAGCCTGGCTGCCAAGTACATTATATTACAGTTCCCATCAACCACAGCCACGAGTCAATCATCTGGACTTCATATATTGTAGAACATTCAGAGGTTTGTTGTAAGTAGTATACAAGTTTTATAAAGCTTGCGAACATTTAGGAAGTGAAACTACATCTCCAAATACACTCAACTTATGTTAAAGGACAGTGTGAATAAGTAATGGTATTGAGTAGGCTGTCCTTAAGGGTAAATTGAGCAGGCTGAACTTTAGAGCTAGGCTACCAAAACCTGGTAAAGAGTCATCTGTGCCTCTACCTAATGGATATCTAGATTTTTTGCAATCCTGATAGTCCTAACTAAGGTTCCAAGGAAAACAAGAATTTTTTATTTGATGGATTTATGTGAGAGTCTGTCTCACATGCATGACTCTGGACTGTTCACAATACTAAAAATATCTACAAAAAATATAAAACCCATAGCAGTGAGAATTTTTTTTCCCACAAAGCCACAAGCCAACATTCAACATAATCAAGAAACAGGCTCCCCACCACACTTGGGAATCCCAGACTCAAGCACAGAGCCTCTCCTCCAGAGTCTTGTGGAAGGCCACCAGGGACAGGAGCAATCTACTCTCTGGAGGGATTGTATTCCAGAGGGCAGATGCCAGGACATAATAGACCTTCCTCCAAGCTTCTATGAAAAGCATTGGAAAACATAGAGTAACATATGTTTGATAACTGATAAAGTTCCCTTTTGTTTTATCTACACTGTATTAGTGCAGATCTAATCTACCTCTCTACCTTTCCTGTATACATGTTCCTATGTGGCAATTAAAAATATGCTATAGTTCTTTTTCTCATCAATAACATGGGTAGCCTTCTCTTAAATCCAATTTTCATCTAGAGTCACCCTCTTTTCCCTAGACAGAATTCTATTCAGCATTTTTTATTCATTAAATATATTTTATTCCACTTTGCATTATAGAAAAACCTGGAGCATCTTTTCCAATATAAACAGTTCACTGAAAATGTGAATAAACATGAGATAAACCTTAAATTTACTGAACATATTTTCAGTAGATGTGGACATTTTTTGCTCTGAACTGTGGAATAGGTGGGCCAAAATGAGACAAAATTCCATGAAAACATTTATATTCAATATATCCAATGTGGTGAAATATTTTCAATGTTATAAATCATTACGCTGTAAATCTGGCAGAGAAGTGTAGAAGAGATTGCCTATCTTCAGACTCCTTATCTGAAAGGGTTCTATTTCTAACACTTCCAGCTTTAAAAGATTGACTGCTTATTATACTGAGATACCAAATGTAAAGCAACACCCTTCAGTGGGGCTAAAGGGCATATAAAACCATTCCATCTAACTCAAATTCCCTTTCATAGAAGAAGAAGAAAATTAATTATATATATTGCAAAACAAAGTACTTACTGTTCGAGCACCACTTGGAGACAAGGCTCCACTAGGAAGGTAAGGGCTTCCAAGCTCTGGGATCATCAAGAAAGGATAACTTGGATAAGGAGTCCCTTTAAAAAAACCTCCATCTTGTTGTCTTCTAATTACTATGGAAGAAGGAAGATATTAGCTATAAACATTAATAGAGTAAACTCCCCTGGCAAAACAACCAACGTAAGTTTGTATGAGTTACAAAACTTAGAATTCTAACTAAGAATTATGCAAGATCAGACTCAAGAAAACTAGCTAGGATCACAAAACAGAGAAAAATTAGTATTGAAGCAAGAAGTACTAAGCAAGATGAAACTGTATTTATTCCACTTTGTTATCTAGTACTCATGTCTTGAAACAAATTTGAAACAACAGAAATTACTGTACTTCTAATTAAATGTACTTCAACTAATCAAAAATCCGATCTTTATCTCATAATTTAGTAATATTTATCCACAAGAAAATATGTATAACATCACAAGTTTCATTCAAATGTTTTAAGTAAAAATGTGACATCTGTTGTCCTCCAGTTTTTTTCCCATACAAAATATCAATATAATTTACTTAATAATAAATCACATGGAAAAGGTTCAGAGTTAAATAAAAAAAAAATTAAATTTACTCAGCATGTGGACCCTCCAGCAATTTAATGCTTAATGTCCAGGATAGCTTGGTCAATCTTCAGAGTTGTGCAAATAACACTTAGAAAATGACAGATCCTCACTCTTTTAGGTCATAATGTTAAGCACCTGTGTTAGATAAATGCAGGCTTGCTATGATAAATATGTTTTGCCAAGTAATGAGCTTTCATAAAAAGCTATTTTTCCTCCATATGGGACATTCATTAATGCAAACTGCAGCATTGCAAACTTCCCAAAGTTTGTCTTTGGGACAAAAGTTGAGGAAACATATGCAAGTCTGTCACCTTTCATTCAGTGAGCGAGATATTTATGCAATCATGTCTTATGTCTGTACTCACAAGAAAGTACCACTGGAACATTTATCAAGATTAACTGCAGTCCAAAATTCTACACAAATAAAAACATTAATTATAACTTTTACTTCTCTTACTGTATGCTGTTAAAATGAGGGATGTTAAGAGTTGCTACCCCCCCTCCCAAATGTGCAAAAAACAAATTTAGGGAAGAATCCACCTAGTACTAGCAAGCAATTCTCCCTGAACCAAGCAAGGCTTATTTCTGAGTAAACACTTCACGTTTTAAACTTCATACAGCAATTTCTACATTTAGAAATAAACTATTAATTTTAATGTTTTGAATAAATGTATTCATAAAATGGATGCTTTGGAATGGATCATTAAGGAATTTGTAGACTTTACTTTGTAAGTTATGTGAACAATTAGAAACTCATTAGTGGGTGAATTCTGACTTCTCCATTTCAAAGTTCTGTGATGCATTTTTTAAAAATTAAGAGCTAAAGCCTAAAACTGACTTTGAAATAATTCCAATACAGGCCAAGGTGACTTATTCCCTTCCCTTGTCAAGCAGCAATTCTATACATTCATATGAACTTAAGGGAACATTTCTGCATAAATATGCACAGCATTAAACTATCCCTCTCACTGATCCTAAATTACTTCTTTCAGAAGTAAAAGGGTGCCTCTTGTTTGAGAACACTGATAAATTTACCATCCTTCAAAAAGTATTACTTTTTAAAAGAGCAATAAGTCACCATACACTTTGTTTACTCTTGTAAATCTTTCAGTGAGTCATGGGAGGTATCCTCAGCCCTGCAAATTTAATGCTAAAGTGATTGCTGCTAATATAGGAAAATATTTGAGCTTGCCTGTTTTTTTGTTTTTTTGCAGAGGTTTCATTACCCAAACTAGGTAACACCATTAGTGTTACTGATGTTGTGTAGTTTGAGTAGTCCTAACCCTAACTGTGTTACCTAGTTTGGGTAATGAAAGGTGTGCAAGAAAATAAGCAAACTCAAGAAAGCACCAATATAGTAACAGTTGCACCTTGATCTTCAAAGGCAGCTACTAAAGAGAGTCAAGAGCCCATCAATCTGCAAGTTTCACGGCGACTCGGCTGCCACTTGAAGCCCACTTACCCCGGGATAATTTCCATCCCAAAAAGGGTCTGTTCCCGAGCAAAAACCATTGTCGGCCACCTTTTAGCCGGCTGGGATTACTTGGGGGTGGGTGTCCATCTTTTGTGCCGAAGCAAGCAAGTAAAAGGGCAGGAGACCCCCGCGCTCCAGCCAAGCAGCGCCTTTGCAGAGACGCCCAACTTCACTTGGGAACCAGCCCCCCCCCCCCGCACCTCTCCCCACTGCGCGGGGATTCCAACTCCGGGTTAGGATTCCGCGCCCGGACCGGCGCCCAAGGAAAGCCTCTCAGCCCGGGCCCTTTTCAGAAAAGGAAGGGCCGGCGACAAACTCGCCACCCTGGTCGGATTTCCAGAGCAAACGGCTGGGGATCAGGGCCCAAGTCGGGGAAGGCAATCCGGAGGAGATCGGGAGGGCCGGCCCGGAGAAGCTCCTCCTCGTCCCAGAAAAACGACGGCGAAGAGCACGGAGGAGAGAAGCGCAGGTCGCCGCCCGCCCGCCCCACCTCCCCGCCCGTCCCCGCACTTCGCAGGACGGCTCCACGGCTCGCTACCTTCGGCTGCAGAGTCCCGCGGCTTCTGGAAAGTTTCCCGCGGCGGCTGAGGCGGCCTCTCCGACTGGGGGGGGGGAGAGAGAAGGGGGGAGGGGGGGAGACACAAAGAAAGGGGGTTGAGACGACGCGGCCAAAAGCGCCCCCGGCGAATCTCACCCCCCCCACCACACACACACAGCCCCCCCCATTTCCGCCCCCTCCCCCCCCGCCGCCCTCCCGCTTTTACCTCAGAGTCGGAGCCGGAGGCGCTGCCGCCGCCTCCGCCGCGGTTCTCGGACTCGTGGACGAGCGAGGACTTGAGCTCGTCCAGGTCGCCATGAGCCGAGCCGCGCCCCCCGGCGCCCTTGTCCTGCTCGTCGCCCTCGTCCTGGAAGGCGATGAGCTCGTCCGGGGCGCCCAGGTCGTCGCTGCTGCTGCCGGCTCCGCTGCTGCTACTGCCGCCGCCGCCCGCTCCTCCTCCTCCTCCGGAGGCGGCGGCGGCGGCGGGCTGCAGCTGAGGCATGGTGCGGCGGGGTCCCGGTGCGGCGGGCGGCCGCTCCGCGCACCCCGCCTGCCTCAGCCCGGCCTCCCGCCTCAGCCCCGTCCCGCCGCCGCCGCCGCCGCCGCCCCGACAAAGTTTTGACACTCGCGGGAAAGGAGGCGGAGGCGCCACGGAGCTTCCCCTCCTGCGGCGTCGAGGGAAGCGCCGGGAGGCGGGAAAAGGCCAGGCGGCGCCGGACGGGGAAGGCTGGGCGGCGGCGGCGGCGGAGGGAGCCCGGGTGGAAGTCGCTCGCTCCGGCGGCCGGAGGGGTCCCCTGCTCAGCCCACCCGGGGAGGAGGGTCGAGAATGCGAGCGAGGGGCCGGGAAGGAGGAGGAGGCGGAGGAGGAGCTCCCGCTGCAAATTGACACCCCGGGCGAGCTGGGGGAGGGGAGGGAGGGGAGGAGGAGGAGGAGGAACGCCCCCCCCGCCAGACACCCCCTTCCGCTCCCCATCCCCCCCGCCCCCACCCCTTTCCCTCCGGACCCCCCAGCGCCGCGCCCGCTCCCCGCGCAGGGCATCCCCTCCCGCGCACTTTTCCTTCTCTCTTCCCACTTTTATTGTGGTTTAAAAGCGGGGCGGGGTGGGGGGGAGGCCATTTGGGAGCGGGTCTTACTCCCGGGCTCTGCTTTTCTTCCCTCTCTCTCTCTCTTTCTCTCTCTCTCTTTTTGCCCCCCTCCCCGAAAAGGAGAGGTGCAGAAACAAGGGATCGCTAGAAGCAAACAAGGGTGGAGGGGGGGGGGGAGAAGAGAGGCGGACCTCGTTGCAAAGGCTCGCCTGGCCAAATAAAAGTAAGGAATCCCGAAGGAGCCGCCTCTCGCACCCCCACCCCCACCCCCTCTCCGGATCCCTGATTGCTAAATCTTTGCGGGCGGGTTTGCATTTCAATGGATGGGATAAAGAGGGATCTTTGCAGCCCGATCCTGTGCAAGGTAACTTTGAGAAGTCAAACGGGGGGGGGGGGGGAGGTTGCAACCTAAGCGTGTTTCCTTCCGATCTGGAGAGTTAAGTCCCGTGGAATTTGGGAGGATTTGCTTCGCGAGTGAGCGCGCTGAAGTTTGCACGGCGTGCCTGGTCTGAGAGGTTCTTCTCCAGCTACTCAGCGCCGCGTATGGAATAAGCTGCTTGACAGCCATGATGATAGGAGCGTTCAAAGCAAAATCCGGTTCAGTTCAGCGGGAGCATACCGTAATTTGCCAATCGCTCGGAATTGCAGCCATTACCCCGCTTTCTTTTTTTCCCTTTTTTTTTTTTGCAAACCACCTAAGACTCCCAAACACATTGTCCAACGAGTTGCTAATTAGACAACACCTACAAGAGCAGTGAGTGAAATGCACTCACTCACTCACTCTCTCACTATGGAATTTATTTATGGTATTTACATGCATTTTTCTATTAGAAATTTAATTTTCACAGTAATTTTAATGCCCTCAACAGACTTTTAAAACAATGCCCCAAAGAATGTCCTGAAAGGCAAAGGACACCGATGTTTTGCCAAGTGACACTGGTATGAGAATAGAAGGAGTGATGCTAATAAAGAATTACATTTGAGGCATGTGGTTTGTTGTTCTGCTTTCCAGCTCAAACACTTTGGTGCCAGCTATTTTTGATTTTTTTTTTTTATGGCATTTATCCAGATCTGACATATATCCCATATTCTGTGGATTACAAGAGCTGAAGACCTGTGTATTTGGATGGCACCAAATTGAATGGGGCCATTTTTTAAAATAAATTGGGTATCTTTCAAGGCCTGGCTATTACTACAATATTTTAGCCTCTGGTTCCAGTTATTTCAGCCTAACATTTGCTGCCTCTGGCTATATTAGCACAAAGTATTGAGGGGAAAACACTTAAGCAACAATACATGCAGTGAAATTACCTACCTACCCAACTCTCTTTAATCTAGCAACTGTTCCTTAGATGTCTTACCTTATTTCTTTGTTAAAGTGATAAGATAAGGATGAAGATAAGATGGTTATTTATAGAATAGAAAATGAGATTAATTCTAAAGCAGAAAAGCTGACAAATGTAGACAAAATCGTGGAAGAAAAGTGCATTATAATAAGGAAGAGATTGTAATGCAAAGTCTTTCTAGTCTTGACAGCACTCTAAATTCTGAACCCTTTGAAAAAATAAAAGGAACAAAAAGAGTAATATTCTTTTAGGATATAGATTTGGATATAATTAGTCCTGAAGCAATGAAAAGCTGACTGTTCTTCCTTGAAGTGATGTTCAGTAAACAGATGTTGAGCAAGTGGTGCAAGTGGAAATACACATAAGAGAAAAAGATTATGTTTGGCAAGATTGAGAGAAGTAGAAAGGGGAAGAGCACTGATAAGGTGGAAGAACAAGATCAAAATGATTACTAGAGTACTTTGGGAATGATATGAGTTATTAGTGTACAGCCAGGGCAAAATACCACCAATATGTCAATACAAGAGTAATTTGGCGAATTCAAACCCACCAAGTTGGCGAATTCAGAAGCACCTGTAACGATGAATGGCTCCAAAAGGCCATCCACTCTTAAGTTTCCCTAAGTTTGCATAAGTCTGAAATTTTGGATAAAACATGATGTGTAGGGCACCAAAAATGGCTCTACAGTATGTATATTCTCAATATTTTACTTTGCTCTTGAGTGGCATTTCAGAGTGAGGATAGCCAGGATAACAAAAGCCAAAACAGAAATGAAACATAGATTTAATTTAAAATATTGGTATGTTAAATTAAATAGTGGCTTGGATCCAATAGTGCAGAACAATCCCAAATTGAGCTCAGTAAAAAGGTTGTGAAACAGATCCTTTAACATTTTCAAAAGTCCTATTATGTCGGACAGGGCATAAAATGCAAAGGGACTTTTGCTAAACTCTTTGAAGGTTTTTTAGACTAGTTATAGCTTGAAGTTGGTATAATTTTAGAGTCTGGTCCTTTATTCTCTGTACCAAATGCCCTCCAGTTTCACTAAATGTTTGTGTACATGGTCTGGTTAATGGAAATTTCAGCCCAAATACATCAAACAAATAACAGACATGGGAAAGCTGTTGCACTCACAGGGATTCCCTGAGCCACTTCATAGAAAAAGGAGCCTCTTTTGTGGTCAGTGTTCTGTTAAATAAAATGTGTATATATACTTAGTTCACCCAGATTGCCTTAGCAATATTTTAATACTTTGTCACAGGCTTACCTTGGTGTGTCAACAGGATGTTACATATTTACCTTTGCATTTTTAAACTTTTCATAGTCAGAATAGACTGAGGTACAGTACAGTAAGATTTATTGGCATGTTTGCCAAGAATAAATTTGCAGCACAGTGTCCAGAAAACTCTGAAATAGCCTTCTTAACCAAAAGAAGTTACAATATATCCCCAACTACAGGTAGTCCTCGACTTATGACCACAATTAGGACCAGCATTTTGGTTGCTAAGCAAGCAGTTTTTAAGCAAGTTGTGTCCAATTTTATGACCTTTTTTGCCACAGTTGTTAGGTGAATCATTACAGTTTTTATGTGAATCACGTGGTTGTTCCGTGAATCCAGTTTCCACCGTTGACTTTGCTAGTTGAAAACTGGTTGGGAAGATCACACATGGCAATCACATGACCCTGAGATGCTGCAGCAGTTATAAGTATGAGGGCTGGTCTTAAGTTAGTTTTTTCAGTACAGTTGTAACTTAGAACAGTTGCTAAATGAATAGTTGTAAGTTGAGCATTACTTATATTTCATACTGCAAAGTAAAAGCTATGGTGTCTGCAATCAAGCTGACTTGTTCTTACATGATGCCTTAATTAATCTCTTAAATATTCTTAATTGAGCTGGAAAGAATTACTACCAAGTGTGATATATTTTGGCTTGTATGTACATGATGTGACATGTTTTATCTTTGTTTTATCTTTCAGTAGGAGTCAGAGTGTGCAAATATCTACCCTGTATTTTTGCTCATCTAGTGATATATTGTGGATTCTTATTATTAGCACAGGTGGGTCAAAAAAGTCAACATAATGAAAGAATAAAAGCAGGAGCCAACATAACATATTATTAAGCAATAGGATTAAGAATAGTAAAAAATCAGCAACTCACTCCTATAAGAATTTGGGAGGAAGATACAACCCAATTTCAATTCAGTTTCAATTTCAAATTTATTGGTCACATACACAGTCATACATGGACCTATGCATATTCATATGCAGTGAAATGCTTACGCAACCACAGGTAAGTTAAGGTAGGAAGGGAGGGTGGGGGTTAGAAAAATAGTTAAGGGTAGTTGGGAAGGTGGGAGTTAGATG